>JAVTVY010021686.1:0-92111 GCA_036873755.1 Hanleya hanleyi
AAATTTCTAGGCATGTGGTTTTGATCAACGACTAACATTCAAATCACATATAAATTGCTTAAAAGCCAAATGCACGAAAGCTCTGGATTTGTTGAAAGTCGTTGCCAGCTATAAGTGGGGGGGAGATCAGCAAGCTCTCCTTCATTTGTATCGATCGCTTGTTCGTTCCAAACTCGATTATGATTCTATTGTTTACAATGGTGCAAGCAAATGGTGCAAACTTGGCAAAGCTAGATCCTATTCTCCATCAAGGACTAAGGCTTTGCCTCGGTGCGTTCAGAACATCACCCAAAGAAAGCTT
The DNA here is from genome assembly GCA_036873755.1 of Hanleya hanleyi. Lineage (NCBI taxonomy): Eukaryota > Metazoa > Mollusca > Polyplacophora > Lepidopleurida > Hanleyidae > Hanleya > Hanleya hanleyi. The sequence continues at coordinate 302 of JAVTVY010021686.1, forward strand.
GTATGTAGAAGCGGATGAAATTCCTTTAGAACTTCGGAGAATTAAATTATCGCTGCAATATATCACAAAACTGCGTTCGAACCACTCCAATCCTGCATTTAACTGTGTTTTCAACCCTGAGTACGCAGATTTATATTCGCTAAAACCCTCGATTATTCCACCTCTTGGAATCCGTATGAATTACAACACATCTTGTAGCAGCTGGTATCAAAGTTAGTCAGATTTTACCTAACGAGCTCTTGCCAACTCCACCATGGCAGTTAGCCACACCAGAAGTAGATATTTCACTGACTAAATATAAAAAGGCAGACACGAGCCAGCTCGTGTATACTCAGGAATTCAGTCTACTGAGAGAGAAATACAGTTCACATCAGGCTATTTATACAGATGGTTCTAAAGATGGTGAGAGAGTAGCATGTGCTACTATCTTTAGTTTCAAAATTAAAACGTATCGACTGCCAGGTAAAAGTTCCATATTTACTGCAGAAGCAAAAGCTCTATTATCTGCTTTAGAAGGTATTGGATCCACTAGAAGGAAAAAATATGTCATATTCTCAGATTCACTGTCATGCCGTAAAGCCATTAAAAATGGAAATTCCACTCATCCCACCATCTTGGAAATTCTACAATTATATGACACCAGATTTGATCAACAGATAGATATTGTGTTTTGTTGGGTGCCTAGTCAAGTTGACATCAAAGGCAACACTGAAGCTGATAGACTAGCTAAGGCAGCTTTAGATGGAGAAGTTGACCCTGTTGGTCTCCCATACAGCGATTTCAGACCATCTATCTGTGCATATGTAAGAAGGCTGTTTCAATCGCTATGGGATACTATGGATAATAACAAACTTCACGAGTTCAAAAAAACGGTTGGTTATACTCACCTGAACAGTGATAAACGCTTCGACCAGGCCATGATTAGACGATGTAGGATCGGTCACGATTAGACGATGTAGGATCGGTCACACACGATTAACTCATGAATATTTACTAAAACAGGAGCCGATTCCAAGGTGTATACCTTGCCATGAAGATCTGACGGTGAAACATATTCTCCTGGACTGCATAGATTTTAAAACTGTAAGAGATACTTTTTATTGAGCAGATACGCTGGAAAATCTTTTTAGCAGAGTGAAAGAAGATTGTATTTAGGTTATTTGAGAGAGATTGGTTTGTTGTACAAATTTTAATGTTTGTACCTGTTTTAACGCATTAGTTTACCGAGTTTTTGAATTGATTTCTTAGAATTTTGTTTGATCGTCGCTATATAGCTGAAATATTGCTGAATGCGACGTTAAACCCTAATTCTCTCTCTCTCTCTCTCTCTCTCTCACACCACAACCCAAAAAAGTTAAATTGTTAAGGATTGAAAAATTTATTGAAAATTTTGAACAAAAATTATTATTTTGGGAAGGCAGGGTCACCTGAAACACAAGTTTTTATTTTGTGGATGGCCTAATGAGCCTTATGGTAATTCCTCTAATTAATCCTTTCACAGGAAGTGAAACTTCCCTCCATAAAATCTGGGGGTTATCAAAAACTATTTGAACCGGAAGTTGACAAAACAGTTCAAAACCATGCTTATATAATCCATACTTCTTCATTATTTCAATGTGATTAAATTTATTAGAACCACAAATATTGAATATTTTCCCTAAATTGGAGATGATTGAATTTAGATAGGGGGATTGAATTATTGGAGGATCACCATAATCACCCCAAGTACATCTAGGATCTCTGCACCATAATTATTATGATTACAAAAAAGATGTGTATGACTGCCCCACAAATGGGTCCATATTCATGATTGCAGTTCTTTTTCATTATACATTGTAAATACACATGTACATGTATGTACTGTATGTGCTTAACCTTTGAACATGTGGATATCTCACATTTACATGTATCCAATCTTAGTTGTTGAGCATACCAATCAATGCAACAAACATGAATTGGCAATAATTGATTCTATAATGTCAATGTATAACCACTATGTTGAAATATGACTGTATTTTCGCCTAATTTCTACCAGTTTAGCCAATTTTGAAAATTGATATCTTCAAGTAGATGGGAAATAAATATGTCATTCGTACTGCTTAGTTAGCAATTATCAGGGCTGGAAATAAGGATTGAGCATGGAAACATATTCACAGGTTGCTGTGAAATTTGAGATCGTAACCTGACAGGTTATTGATATGTTATCACACTCAACAAAGTCATGTTTATTCGGATCTGAAGACAGGTTGGTGGTATTCTGGGAGAGGTAACCTGAAATGCAGGTAACCACCAGAAGTCAATCAACGAGAAGTGTATAACAATAGCTAGACGGCACCAGCACTCACCAAACCACCTACACCACAAGACTCTTGCACAGTCTTTACACAGAAAGATCAGGAGATGCAGTGTCGACACACGATCGGAGATAATGAGCGAGATTAATTATGTATGTTTCATTGGCGGTGTATTTGTATTCCAGCAACAGCTCATCTCCTGTGATGCATCACTCGATATTTTTTTTGACTGTGTGAACACGACACTTGCAATTGTACTGCGCAGCATCATGTGTTCAAAGTAGGGAGGCAGTGCCCAATGCATTCTAGCTAGTTTAACCTAAGGTTACAGACTTCTAGTTGATGTGCTTCTGTAACCACTTATTTCTCGCCCTGAATTATAGCAAGGATATTCATCCACAACAATTTGTTCATTCATGTTATATCGTGTTATTCTGCCAATCTTTATGTAACGGTAGACTAGAGTCAAGCAATAAAATTAATTGAATTGAAAATTAATTGTATCATATTTGCATTCAGTGCAAATGCTAGTAAATATAGATTGAATATGTAGATCATCATGACCCTGAGGTCAAGTATTCTTTCACCTTTCTAGGCCTACCGGTCTAAGCCTTGCCAGTATTTACAAATTATTTCCCATCACATCATGTGCTGATGTGTTTATAACCATCGATCTACCATAAATCCAATCTGCTGGTCTACATAAAACTGATATGAAATAGACAAAAGATAAAGCCAGAAACAGAGACAATAATATTTATAGAAATATTTTGCAAATGCACTTCGAATTTCAGGGATTATTTTTTCTTCTGTCGATTGCAGCTGTCACAGTTTGATAATTTACTGGTAGTACAACAGCGCGTATTGCGGACGGGAGGCGAGGGCATGGGCCATGGTAGGAGTAGAGTGTCGGAAACTGGGGTATCTGTAATCATGGTAATGACGGTATATCATGTTTTCTTCGCCCATACAAGACACATGATACCGGCACACCAGTTTTTAAGCCAATGACCTCCCTCTCGCACCCCACACAAACAGAACTACGTCTTGTATGCTTTTTGAGCGATAATCCATCACCTTTTATTCACCATCCTGCATTTTCGCACCTTGCACTTCCGGACACCATTTATACCGTATTTCACAAAAGATTTACAACGTTGAAAATATTTTACTTAGCTAAGTTCGTCAAAATCTGTTTTGTGGAACGCACTTAAGTCAGAAACCAAAGTGAACTTAGCCAAGCAAAAATATAGCACTTAAGTGAAAAACTTAAGTCGACTTTTGAGAAATCGGCCCCTGTAGACTGTGAAGATATTTTGATTAAAAACATTAATTTCACTTCCGCTTTGATCATGGCCGCTGTCGGACGTACTGTTCTGAGCTCCTGATTTATTTCGCCGTGTTGCTCTGTTAGGACCTATATAGCAAGATAAATGCCACCCAAAACAGTTAAAAAGGTAGAATATCGAATACAGTGACAACGTATAATACCAGGAGTAGTCAAAAAGAGAGAAATATTGACTTACCTGAAGCTCCAGTTCTTGCAGCTGAACTCGCCCGGCACGAGCACGACATGGGTGATCAAGGTCAAACCGGTCAAACCGGGGGAACGAATGTCGTATTGCAACAAGTTAAAGAAATCCTTCAAGGTATGAAGACTGATCTCATGACTGAAATGGACAATATTGCTACTGACATTCGCTCTGATATTCAGAAACTTGGTGGTCGTGTATCAGCTGTCGAGACTGAAATAAAGGAACATTCTCGGGCTCTGGATTTTCAAAATGGCGAAATTGAAAAACTACAAAATGAAACGATACCAGAAAGTTGTGAGGAACTACATGAAAAAATTCGTGTTCTCCAAGAAAACCTACTGTACATCGAAATACACGATCGCAAGAAAAAATTGCGCATTTACGGACTCAGTACGTGAAAACACAGAGGCGATCACCAGAGCCTTCATGAAAGACTGCCTAAAAATTGACCCACTAACAGTTGATCGAATGATGTTTGTTGACTGCCACCGCCTGCCCCGCTATCCACTAGTTCTTAGCTCTCAATCTGACGGTCCACCACCTGCGATAATTGTTACGCTAGCCATAATAAAAGACCAGGAGCTGATAACGGACTCTGCTAAAAACCTGAAAGGAAGCCGGAAAACTGTAAGGACCGACTTGCCACCAAAGTTGTTGGTGGCTATCAAAGCCAAGATGTCTTCGAAGGCTTACGAATTACGTCAGACACTTAAATGCCATACCAGGATCAGAGAACGGCGTACAGAACTATTACTCGAAACTCGAGAGGGACTCACAGCCGATCGGACTCTTCATTCGTCAAATAAGCTGAAGGAATACCGGGATATTAACCCAGGCCCTCGCCGTGGAGCCGTACGGTAATGTAAACTTCTGAACACTATGAACGAACACTGACTCAGTCTCAGGTATGTGGTATGCAAGAAATAGATGAAATTGTATTACCTCCAGAACATTTTAGTCGATTAATTAATCCTTTTCAAGTCCAAATAACTTACGAACTGACAAGATACACTCGTCTTTACTCTTTACTCGTGTACACATGAATCTATCAGCCCGGTCATACATACGAACAATTGGAGACTACCTGAAGAAGGAAAAAACAATACCCCTCATTGTTATTGCTTGTGGTGTCCTATAAGGTGTTGCCAAAAACTATGTTTGATATAAATTTCTAACAGGCCAGATCATATGTATCATGATTTTTGATAAAATGTTCAGTATATATTTTCATTTTGATTTTAATATATATTGTGCTCTTTCTAGTGACACCGTTTCTCAATCTTAGTACATGCATTACTGTACAATAAAACAAATTATTGCATTTTTGATCTGATTTTTCAATTCTCCTGGTGTTTCTGTCAATATAATTTTTCTATTCCTGTCTTCCCTTGGCGAAACCAATTTGATACGGTTCACGGAGATAGTTATACTGTGTTACACTGTATGAGTGGGCAGTTCGCCATGTAAGGATTTTCAAGCAGGGAACATCCTGTGTAATACAGCTTGTCGGGTAGATTTTCCAGGTTTAAGCAGGTTCCCTACATGTCGCCACATGTTGTGTTTTGACGAATTGGCCGTTTGTGTGCTCCGTATCTATTTGTATAATTGTTTAACTGTATAAATTATGTGTCCAAAAACTCTTGTCGATTGCATGGCACTTGTCGATTGCATGGCACTTGTTGATATCCGTCTTTACTGGACACATATTATGTAATACCAGTGTGCTTGCTAAACGAAATGTATCGGTGCGATTTGTTTCTGGTATGAGGCTACAAACTGTATCAGTACATCTATCTACCTAGTATAATCCGTGGCGTGTCCTACTCCTCCTCCCCCTCCTCCTCCTCCTCCGCTTTACTCACTGCACAGCGGGTAGCATAGGTGTGGCGCGAGAGTTACAGATCTGATCATTCCATGGTTAAGCTGGTGTTGCAATTTACAGAACGTAAAAAGGGAAAAGGGACATGGAAGTTTAATAATTCATTACTACGGGATAAAGAATACGTTAACATAGTGAAAGAAACTATAAAGGATACCAAAGTTCAGTATAAGTTAGACAACCGAGACATACAAGACACACCAAACTTCAGCATTTCAGACCAATTACTTTTCGAGATGTTACTTATGAATATCAGAGGAAAAACAATATCCTACTCGTCTTTTAAGAAAAAGGAACGAGTAGAAAAAGAAAAAAGCGTTAACTGAAGAAATAAATAACTTGGAAAAATCTTTGGATAGTGCTATAAACCAAGACGTGAAGACAAATTTAATTGATGATATACAACAATTAAACAAACAGTTACAGGACATCAATAAGATAAAAGTTGACGGTATTCTTGCAAGAGCAAAAATACGCTGGGCTGACCAGGGCGAGAAACCAACCAGCTATTTTCTCAGCATGGAACATAGAAACTTTTTGAACAAGTCCATAACCAGAATCGAAAATGCTAGTGGAGAAGATCTAAGAAATCAGGTAGAAATTTCGAATGAAACTAAACTATTTTATAGAAAATTGTATACGCAAAAAGATATTAGTCCTATAGATCTAGAACAACATTTCGAAGGCCTGAATGTACCTAAATTATCACAGCAAAAATCAGATAAGTTAGGAGACCTTAATTCCGAAGAAATTTTAGCTGCTTTAAAATCCTTAAAAAATGAAGAGCCCTGGACCAGATGGTTATACTGCCGAATTTTACAAGTTTTGTGGGGGAGATATCGGTGAATACTTGATAAAATCGTTGAATTACTCTCATAGCACAGGGGAACTTTCAGTGACCCAAAAACAAGGATCATTAACGTGTATACCTAAGGACGGGAAGCCTAAGCATTTATTAAAAAAATGGCGACCGATAACGTTGCTGAAGTGTCATATAAGATTTGGTCTGCTGCTATCGCACATCGTATTAAAACATGTTTGCCAGATATTATTATTGAAGATCAGAAAGTTAACGTTTTATGGCTGGAAGATTTCTTGGAGAAGCAACTAGATTACCTTATGACATAATGCAACATACTGAGACAAATCAGATCCCGGGAATGATTCTTTTGATTGACTTCGAAAAAGCCTTCGATATATTCGGTTGACTGGAACTTCATACAAAAAACAATGGAATTTTTCAATTTTGGGAATTCTATTCGAAAATGGGTGGAAATATTTTATAAGAATATACAATCGTCCGTGCTTGTCAATGGATTTAATTCTTCTTTTTTCAGGTGTCACGCGGTTGTCGCCAGGGTGATCCTCTCTCTCCGTACTTATTTTTACTGTGCACAGAAGTACTAGCAGTTCTGCTCAGAAATAGCAAAAATATTAAAGGAATAAAAATGAACAATATGGAATATATTTTATCTCAATATGCAGATGATACAAAGATTTTCCTTATTCTTGATTTCTTCGCTAAGTTTTCAGGTCTAAAAATAAATTTGGACAAAACAAAAGTTACATGGATAGGTTCCGAAAAGAATAGCGATAAAAAATACAAATTGAAATGGCAGCTTGATTGGTCACAGAGCTCCTTCCGTTTGCTAAGTCTAGAGTTCACGTTAAATCTAAGAGAAATGCTTAAGCGAAACTATAAAGATAAAATTAAAGTCGATTGAAATGTTAATGAAATTATGGTCAAAGAGAAGTATCTCGCCCATGGGCAGAGTGGTTATTTTGAAATCTTTTCTGTTGCCTAAATTAAACCATTTATTCTCATCTCTGTCGGACCCTCCGCAGTCAATAATAGACTCTTTCCAGAAGAGCTGCTTCATCTTTGTCTGGAATGGAAAACCCGATAAAATATCTAGAAAACAAGCGATTAAAGATGTAAAAGATGGAGGCCTGAATATTCCCTTTATAAAGCACTTCATTCAGGCACAGAAAATTTCCTGGCTAAGAAGATTACTAAACGGTCAACAAAAATGGAAAGATTTGTTTTTATAGACTTTTCCTGATTCTCTGGATCCTTTAGAAATTGACTCGATTGCTCTAGAAACTTTTATAATTAATTTAGTGATCAGTCCTTTCTGGAGAGATGTTCTGCGTGCGTAGAGTGACTTTCAAAGAAATGTGACCTATACAGAACCCGCACCCTCAGCTTTCCGAAAATTTTTTTTATGGCAAAATGACAAAATTTCTTCAAAGGGAAAACCATATTTTACAAACACTGGTTGAAGGCTGGAGTCAAATTTGTCAACGATTTATTAGACGAGGAGGGAAATTATACATCATATACAGATTTTATAAACATATACTCTTGTCGGACAAATTTCTTTGAATTTCATGGTATCAAGAGAAGCAGCAAAAGAACTGCACATTGACAAATTTAGCAAAGATTTCTATACCCCCTTTATTCCTCCTAATATCTTCCCATTGACCAGAATCAGCAAAGGCTGTACTCTTTTTTACAAACTCTTGATGAACAACACTTTTGTTAAGTCGAACGCCAATTTGAAATGGGAGACTGCAATGGGACAGGTAATTAGTGATTAAAATTGGTGTAAAATTATCCCTAATGTCAACAAATGCACTAATGATGTTAAATTCCGATGGTTCCAGTACCGTATTGTGAATCGTATACTCACCACAAATATATTTGCAAACATAATTAATCCAGAGGAATCAAAGCTGTGCACATTTTGTAAAGAATACCCTGAAACGATATTACACCTCTTTTGGGAATGTGTTCATTCAAGGCCAATCTGGAATTTTACAAAAGCTTGGTTGATGGTAGAAGCTGGGGTAAATATTGATCTTTCAGTCGACCTTGTTCTACTTGGTTTACAACTGCCTCAGTATAGAATAATGATTTTTTTATTTGTTATAAAATTTCAAATATATAAGTGTAAAGTGAATAAGCGACTTTAAAGATATACAGTCCGAAGTGAAGATTATATATGAATTAGAGAAATTTATTTACAGACAAAATGCTGAGAGGAGTAAATTTGAAAGACGTTGGTCTTCTTTACATCTTTTATTCGGAGATAATGCTTAATTAAACACATCACATATAAAAAAAATCGCCAATATGATACGTCACATTTTCAGGCTTAGCTGATTTTTTGCATGCCAGTTTTTTGTTCTTCCACCAATTTGTCGGGATCGTGATGATCAAGACCATCAATGAGATTAATTTGTGTTTTTCTCTAATTTGAAAAAGAGTCGGCTATGTGGCAAAAATTGTATGTATACACACAGTTGGTACATCATTAATGTGTAAAGGTGGGCGGTATGTCTTTTTCTGCTTTTAAGTTTGCAATTGTGTACTTGAGAAAAAATTTGAAATAAAAAAATTATCAATTATAAAAAAAAAACAAAAAAAACATTAATTTAAAGTTTAAGTTTAATTTTTTAAATGCTATTTTCAAAAAAGTATTCAGCGTATCGTAACTTCATCATTTCCTGTAGAAAACAAGTCCAACAGGAAATCCCTGTCTCAGGTTTATAAATTTTGGTCTAGATCTCATTCTCTTGACATTAAATGGAATATTTATTTACAAAATCGAGCAACTCGCTTTTTTTAACTTTCAGTTGTATTAATTGTGAATAGAATAAGAACTAGAACAAAATTGACAAAATTGAGACAAAGATTTTCTGTTGGAGTTGTCTTCTACATGAAATGTTGATGTAAGTTACGATAAGTTGAATATTTTTTTAAAAATAACCATTTAAACAGAGAAGTCTAATTTTTTATATTATTTATTTTTTAATTTGAATATCTTCACAACCTACAGATTTACCGTGAACACATTTACGAGTTGTCACAGCGAAATAGCTCACCAATTACCAATATACGAGTTGTCCGAGCATTTCCATCATAGCTCTCTAAATTTGTATCTTATACCGCTTATGTCGGTGCTAGGGGCCGTGTGGTTATATCATCCAAGTTGCCACATGAACAGGTACAATAAAAGCGTACCTGAGATACAACACATACCACGAATCATTAGTCTCTTGGTATGTGCTTTAGAACAGGTTAACCGGAAGACTATATTGTGAAGTCATGTGGCTCTGTCAGTATGTCGGCACCTCTTCTCACTTCCCTTATATGTGTTGTGATTAATATGATTACTAGGACTTCTGAATTATTACAGTCTATGGAAACTTCACGAATTGGAGCGGGATCGACCGATACTTAAAAGTAAAGGGGTAACCTGAAATAGAAACAAAAGCGTCCGGAAAGGCAAGACTGATGGTGTCAATGTGACGCATATATTACTGGCTCAGACAGTACATGCATTATTGTGCGCAAGAATGATCGAAATGGTACCCTCAGACTTGTACACGTTCCACGTGTGCATATTATCTTTGACAAAGCAAACTGAACTCAATTTGAAAAACAGGTTGTGGCTGCATGAATGAGCCAGATCTCGGAAGATAACGTGAGAAACGGGTTTGCGTGAGGGTTTAACAGGCTCGTCACCCCTACATATGTGCTTCCCATCATATCTATTTGGGAAAAGGTATACCAAAAAATGCAAGGATAATTTTATTGACTGTGTTTAGGTGGGTTCATCAGTTTATATTTGATCCATTTTTTTATGTTTTGATTTCTTGAATATTTCTGTTGAAACCGGACAGATGCAACAGAGAACCATTATTTCAGTCGACATAAATTAGTTTCATGATATAAAAAATTAACGTTGTTTATAACAATAAATTGTAAGTCATTTTTTCAAAATAGCAGCAGATATCTCATCGAAAGGTCCCTTTGTTTATATACTTATCCTAGTGCCGCACACATATTTATGTTTGCTGGAAGTCCTCATCTATCCGTCTTCCGGAAAACGATGCCGCTATCGTAAGAAGTTGGTCTAGCCGCGTGGTGGGCCTTTACCCCGGGAGCCATTAATCAAAGTCATCCCGATGCCATGACAGTTCCAGATGTAAGTGCTGCAAAACATTATCATTATTCGCCAAACGGCTCAGGGATCGCAAAGTTCCATACTAGAGACTGACAGCTACACCCATATATAATCCTATCCGTGTCAATTATTTTCGAGATCAATGTATCATCCTCAGAGGGGATATATCTGATAGTATATTGTCAAATATGACCACACTTTGGCCTTGATCAGCTATGCGGTGTAATATATGTCCTACAGGAACTCTCGGGTGGTATGTTAGTTTGTTACTCTGCGGAATATGGTAATCTACGTTTGGCCGATTTTGGCATAGATGAAGCTGAAGTGTAAATGACATATTAGATACATACGCCTTTCTAATTCACAGAACAAACTAGTCATTACCTGGTGGTCCTTTGGTAGAAAATAGGTACGTTGAAGTAATGTTATTGCATTAATCAAATGCCTTGACCGCTTTTCCGTGGCAGAAAACTAGCCTATGTTTATACTATGATTGTGTTTTTGAATTTGGTGCTAATGCTGTTATATGGAATATGTCTTTGGATCATGGACGCGGGTATTCTTTAATGGACGACGGCTCAATAAGGAATGACGGATAAGACGCTTGTAATTCAACAGAATTGATATAGGCAACCAAATAATCTGGGAGAGAAAACGATTCAAAATAGAGAAGCGATATATAAATATGTTTGATGTCGCTCCCTAAGATGTTAAATCAGTAATGAGTAATTATAGCTACGAATTGTGTTAGATGCTGCTAACAGATGGGCATTCACAGTTTATGGTACGTGGAATTCTTAACACGAAATTGTGCAAAACCATGTGGAACCACATCTCAATCGAAATTATGATATCTAATTCGCAACTGTAGGATACAAGAAACAGAGATTTCAAAATGAGAGAGAGTCAGTTTATTCTGGGCATGACGTCACAAACATCATGGTGCCTTGTTGGTATTAGTGAACACATTTGACCACTTTTGAATCCAGAGACGTGACTAAGATTGATTTTCTCCGTAAGCAATTTGAATTCTTGCAAGGCAGGACCCGGGCGCCTTCAGTCGTGTATCAGATTTAGCAATAACGGGTGTTGTATTACGCATGTCTGTATCCGTCACAGCGATTGACTGGAGCTCATTCCAGCAATTTGAGTTGATTTTTTTTTTGTAATGGAAATCCGCACTCGGGTCTTGATTTACACTCTTAGAAAATACTTCGGTACTCCTATTGAAGTATGTATGTCTCTGTGCAATTACAAGCGTCTAGTCCGTCATTCATAATCCAGCCGTCGTCCATTAGAGAATATCCGCGTCCATAATCCAAAGACCTATTCCATTTCCATATAACAGTTTTAGCACCAAATTCAAAAAGACAAAAGTATACATAAACATAGGCTTGTTTCCTGCAAGAGAGAAGCGGTCAACAGTTTTCAATGATGCCGGCAAGACATCATGATGTTCCAAAATATCAAATCCGTATCGCTGATCAGTATTCTTAATCCATAATATTCGTTATGGAGTCGTCATCTAAAAATGATGTACCTCAGTCACGCTTTGATTGTGACTGTTCATATGAGTACCATGAAGATCTTGAAGTACATGGGCCATACGGCCCCTAGCCCCGGGTTAAGCGGAATTAGACACGTTACAAAACGTAGCGCCATAGATCTTGCACGCTACGTTCGTATTTTGCTATCAGCATGCGATATGTATCGCCAAATTTGAGAAACTTTGAGTGGAGGCGCTTGGTAGAATAGCCCTGTTTTATAAGTTTCTGCAACAATGTTTTGTGACGTTGATTAAAATCATCACAGTTAACACAGGATCTAGCAAATGCTACTAAGCGAGATATGTATACGCCATATGCAGGTCCCACTGGAATATTACTATCCAGAAAGGGATAGTTTACGATGTCGAAATTGTAATCATCTTCTTTTGTCATAAAGTCGACGAGAGAGAATGCCCACTTCATTTTTATAGAGATAGAGATCTAAATAAGATGTGCCTGTAGGGCTATCTGTAGTTTCCTTCAAATCCAGTGAAGGTGGATATATATCCTTCACTGCGTCATTTATATAGCGATTATCCACAGCGAGAAGATCGTCTATATAGCGTTTGGTGAATGAGAAGGAACGGGCTTTGAATGGATCGGACGCAGTGAAGGATATATATCCACCTTCACTGGATTTGAAGGAAACTACAGATAGCCCTACAGGCACATCTTATTTAGATCTCTATCTCTATAAAAATGAAGCGAGCATTCTCTCTCGTCGACTTTATGACAAAAGAGATGATTACAATTTCGACATCGTAAACTATCCTTTTCTGGATAGTAATATTCCAGTGGGACCTGCATATGGCGTATACATATCTCCGCTTAGTAGCATTTGCTAGATCCTGTGTTAAATGTGATGATTTTAATCAACGTCACAAAACAGAGAAACTTATAAACCGAAACCACTCAAAGTTTCTCAAATTTGGCGATACATATCGCATGCTGATAGCAAAATACGAACGTAGCGTGCAAGATCTATGGGGCTACGTTTCGTAACATGTGTCTAATTCCGCTTAACCAGGCTAGGAGGCCATGTACTTCAAGATCCTCATGGTACTCATATGAACAGTCACAATCAAAGCGTGACTGAGATACATCATTCTTTAGATGACGACTTTACAACGAATATTATGGATTGAAGAATACTGATCAGCGATACGGATTTGATATTTTGGAACATCATGATGTCTTGCCGGCATCATTGAAAACTGTTGACCGCTGCCTCGCCTACATGTATACTATGATTGTCTGTTTTGAATTTGGTGCTAATACTGTTATATGGAAATGGAATAGATCTTTGGATTATGGACGCGGATATTCTCTAATGGACGACGGCTGGATTATGAATGACGGACTAGACGCTTGTAATTTGAAAGCGCCTGCATATAGTCATATTCATAAGAGAACAGGTACAGGTCAGCCAACAGGTGTGCACAATTAGTACCCATTGGAATACCTATATGTTGCTGATATATTGTGTTGCCAAATTTCACATAGATATTTTTAATGAGAAATTTAAGCAACTCTATAAACAAAGAAACATCCCGTGAATGATATCTCTTGTATGTAGTCGAGCTAAAGAATGCTTTATGGCTTCCGACATTAATATATCTACGATCAGTTTTCTTGAACACAGATACTATTAATGAACTTATACGGTCAATAAGGTCCTGATGAGGGATTGTAGTATAGAGTCGAGAAATCCCATGTGGATACATGTCTGTACGGTATGTGACCTTTAGCATCAAGTTCTTCCGTAAGACATTTTGAGTTTTTCAATATCCACATACATGACATGCATTCAACGCCAGAGTTCTTAGAAATAGTGGCGCAATACCTTTCCCAAAATGGTATTGCGCTCGTCATGAGGAAAGTGCTGCAGTTCCCCCATGTCGTTAACGCCATTGCTCTCAGATGTATCCTGATGATGACTCCTTATATTTATTTCTGTTCATATCACATGTACCTTCATAATGACACTGAAGGTCCTAATACCTATACTATCAACGTAATTTGTTTCAAAAGGCACAAGTGAAACAAAGTAGGCTAAACGAAGGAAAGTAGAACAAAATATAACGCATGGATTAATGGCTTCTAGTAAATAATGACTAAAATAACTTTCTCATGGATTCTTTATTTCTGTCGATATTTTGCATTATTAAGCATGGTGCCTTCTAACCATGATGAAATACCAAACATTCGCTTAGCTGTTGATAAGTGTGCCCTGTTGGCTTAGAGGGACTGATCTAATTTGACCTTTAATTTTGACTTCCTTAGATACAGTATGGTGCGGTTTTGAACTTTTCTGTTAGTATGGTATGGTAAAGTAGAGCACAAGCCCATGGCAGTTGCCTTTGTCCGACAAATATAACGTCTCCCAGCAGTAATTTCCCATAATTGCTTCACATGTTGGGTGTTACCTAGTTAGGATTGAGTCGAAGTGAAGGCGTGTTTGACTTCTTTTGAGGACGTGGCCGTGTTGGCCACCGAAATTGACAGACACTGACATTTGGGAATTCTCTGAAGGCCAGCGTCTAATTTCAAAATGTCACTTTCAGGACAAAGGCCAACTCGTGTTTGCCTTCTCAATGTATTTTGCTACTTTCTAGTAACCCTAACGAAATCCCCAATCCTTTCCAACTCACATATCAGTAGAATGGATCAGTCAGTAGTAGATGGCAATGTCAATCTCTGGGATCGATTTTATCCACAATACAATCCCATCGAGACTGACGCGAATACAAAGTTTGCCGGTTCACTGAAAGCAAATCGACGAATGGGCCACTCATATCCTTGAAGGCATAACATAAAGCATGAAAAGAGATCACTGCTTTGATCTGGTATTATCACACAAACATGCTTTCACGGCGCCTGTATGTATATAGATTTTTCATACAGAGAAATGTCACACGAAATGTTAATCCCTGTGCGATGAGACGATATAAGCTGAAGACGACGTTACTATAATCATGCCATGGTTCGAGTTTTGGTCGTGTGGGGTCTTTTGTTGACTACCAAACAATTTCAGAAAAGGGGTGAGTGATTCCATCAAACTTGTTTTGAACAACTACAACCGTCTGGTCCGTCATTCATAATTCAACCGTCGTCCATTAAAGAATATCCGCGTCCATAATCCAAAGACCTATTCCATATTCCATATAACAGTATTAGCACCAAATTCAAAAAGACAATCATAGTATACATAAACATAGGCTTGTTTCCTGCAAGAGAGAAGCGGTCAACAGTTTTCCATGATGCCGGCAAGACATCATGATGTTCCAAAAATATCAAATCCGTATCGCTGATCAGTATTCTTAATCAATAATATTCGTTGTAAAACCGTCAACATGTGTAAAAACCGAGATATCCCCTAGCTTTGAACATATTAGTTAGCAAACTTCGACAAACAGTAGATATCTCTCAAATAACACGGCAGTGCAATATATATTCAAAATTAAATGAACCAAGAACGGAAAATTTCACATTCGGGAACAAAGTTACTTCAAGTGTTATCTGCGGTTCACCAATTTATTGCTTAATGATAACCTTCAGAATGGGAATAAATCACGTCCGCTCTGCTTTTGTTTTCAAATCGCTTGGCTCATTAATATTGATGTTAATCACATCTCCAGTTATGATGGCTCCAGATAACTGAACGAGTCACAGTAACTCTTCGAACAGCTCACTTTAGAAAACATTGAACTACTTTTTAGCTACAAATAAAATTCTAGACAACAGGTTCTCACCCTTGTGTTCTTTATCTTCGTCGTTTCTGACAGCCGTGATAGTACATTGGTTATGAGAATAAGATTATAGTTTCTTCAAAGAGGGCTGAAGTCGTCATAAATGGACTGGACATTTTTCCATCCTCTCAGTTGGGCATGCAACTTCATTCGCAGAAGCCCCTTTGCCCGTAAGTGTCGTGTCGAATGGTTTCATAATTTTATCCCAACCGCTTGTGTACTGTAACAAACCGTCTGATGTACAGGTGTCAGGGATCTCAGCTGAAATCTCGACTCGGACTGGAGCATATCGACCACCAGGCGTGAATCCTGTAGGCCGCGACAGGACATCGGATGTTGTTTCAGCGAACATTTTCGGGGAACTGCTCTGGGGTCTGCCCTGAACGCGCCAGTCCTTCGTGATCCTCTCTGAAGATAAATATGAAATGAAATATTCCCTTTGCCAGTGTTTTCAATGTGAAAGACTTGTGGTAGTCACTCATTTCATTCTCTGTTAAATAGGTTTATACAGACTATAATATTGAGCTCCTAAAATGTGTCGTAAGGTACGACTAATTTAGGCAGCATCAAATTCGGGCTGAGAAGTGAAAGATAAAGAACCGAAAAATAAAGGGGATATTCCGATAAATAAACAAAAACAAATGTGCCTAAGATTCATCAAGTTTTGATGGAGATGTTTTGACGCATTTCTAGGAAAGTAATATAGATTTAATACAGTAGGTCTATTTATGACAGTAAATTTCGAACATTCTTGTCCATCCGTGATGGACTAGAGATGGACTAGAGGTCGATATCATCCCACAACGTATAAACGTGGTTTTGCCTGCAACGCAGATTAAAATGCATACCGTTGTTCAACGCAACCGTAATTGGTTGGATAGTTTATTCAGGTATATGTGCATGGTACAATCTCGTCTGCATTGCCGAACATAACTCTTAATTATTCATTTTTCTCTGCTACATGTTTGCACACAATAAACATTCGAACATAAAATTCATCCTCAATTTAAGGATATGCTTATATATGTATATATATTTTTGAATACAATGTATAATGTGCACAATGAATCCAGCTGAAATTATGCTGTGAGCTGAAAATCTTTGTGTTTAAAGTGTCAAAGGACCATGCTGTGAGCTGACAATGATTGTACAGAAATGCTTACATTGCCAATAATTTTACAAACTTACGTATTCCCAATATCTTTTCGTCGTATAACTCGGCGCTGTCACCTGTTTTTACGACGTGGGCAGGCGTTGGGTTTGTCCCACTTTCCTTTTTTTCTTCGTATTGATTATTAAACCTGCCGCGAATTGTCGAACTTAAGGATGTCCGCTGGTGGTTTTTGGCTTTGGCAGCCATTTTGCCCGTTTTTCCTATTGGGTTATCTCATTTTCTAGGTTAAGAGATTGGGATTTCCTTTAAAAGCCTTCTGGCCGAGAATTTTGCACAGCAACATCCATTCAATTTGATACATTTTGATAGACATTGTGATTATCTGCAAACAGTTAGAATATAAGAAAAAGTTAAATACTATTTATATGATTTTTTCATGAATATGGTTCAAAACTAGGGCTATTCCCTATGATTTCTGGGTTATCAAATTGAGCATGGGTCAGTCCACTCAACGTTGCCTACAGCTAAAAAATGCACACCAACCTATATATTTTTCTTTGTTTTTTCACATATTTCACAATTATGAATGCAACAACACACATTATTCAAAAAGTTAATTACTTTGATTAACCACCATCGGACATCCTTAAAACCAAATTTGATGTTTTCCTTCTGGTAACGATCGATAGTGTTTTGGAAAAAGTTTCGGGTTCACATTCTCCACCGTTTTCCTTGCTCTTGCCGAGGTCAAATCTCCCAAGGTAACTGGAGATCTCAGATTATTTTGCGAGCCAGATCTGAGAATGTCGAATTTGAAGCTGTGTTCTTGTTTTTTCCCCCTTCTGGATCCATTCACTCGTGGTATCCTCTGTGACCGAGTAGTCTAAGGCGCTTCGCTGGTGATCGCTAGCCTCAAATGGCACGGGTTCGAGCCCCACTGGTGCATGTATGAAAGTTTGTCAGTTACTTACCGACGGGCGGTGGTTCTCTCCGGGTACATCGGTTTCCTCCACTATTCAAACTGGCGGTCAGCATATGGGTGAATTCACCTTGAGTGTTAAATTAAACTATATCGCCCCTTCACTTATTTGTGTCATCATCAGTCATGGGTTTGAAACGAGAAGACGCTTTCTTGGTCGACATTCTTTCAAGTTCAAATATCCGATTGACCAGCCCTACCATTACTTAAACGCAACATTAAAAGGGTGGTGGAAACGGTGGAATTACAAGAAGTCACATGACCTCACAGTCAAATATACTGACTGCATATTTCTAAAAACCTCAAAATTACAACACATATAAGAGAAGAAAAGAACCAAACGTGATCCCTGTAATAATTTGTATCCCAGCCCGCTTTTATTTCAGCTCTCCATATTGACATATTGAGTGACATGACCACACGGTCCCTAGCACCGGCTTGAGCGGTATTAGACACAAATATTTCAGAACGATGATGTAATAGCCCTATTAAGTGATTTGTTGAAGAATGGTGAACTATGTGCCCGCTAGATAGTAAAAAGCGATCCAAACAATATCCACCATGTTATCACCTTCTCACGGACATCGGTCATGTCGGTGACAACGGGGAACGGATGTGTCGTTAGTTAATTTAGGACGTGTTTGACATGACACGTTTGCCCACTGCTACTGTGTGCAGCTGCAGCAGGAGGCTCGGTGATCGCATTTACTTCGATGACCTCGGTCAATATATGGATTTCAACTCGACCAATACAGGGTCAGTCAATACCGGTGGTCGTTTGTTGACAATGTGTCCATATTCCAGCAGCAAAATACACAATCATTGTTCGTAGGCCACGACTGATGACTTAATGTCAGATTCGTCTAAAATTAATTACAAGTAAACCATGGTCAATAAATGTTACTTACATTTCCCTTATCATTATTTTGCTCTTTATTACATATATAGATACAACGTTGTAAGATTTGATATGGACCCAGTGGGCCCTCATCACCTATTGACCCTTTATTCACAGGCTATAAATATTCATCCTCCTCATGATATCACTTTCTCCTTCTTCTTGGACATTGATTTGGAGACTGTCGAGTCTGTTTTGGGATATCTTTGAGATGCCAAATTATTTCATTTGATGAATTTCTGAAATTGCGTCCTGGCAATGTCTAATTTCATATAACTTTTTCAGAAAAAAATGATGCTGTAGCGGATGTGTGTTTGCCTAGCACATTGGGTTTCAATTGTAAGGATGTGAAGCTGATTGTTTCATGCACAGGTAATATTAAAAAGAAAAACTGTTGGACTAACTTAGTGACACGAATCCGAACAATGAAATACATTGCCGCTAAATTGTGCTTATTTCAGCTCAGTTTAGCCATGCGTAATTGTCATTGTTGGTATTCATCCGTCTGGGCTGATTTTCAGTTCAATCCTTTCTAAAGAAGAACTCTTGGTCAGCATCGTTGACTTTCCAACCAGTTTATTCACTTAGGGAACAACTTGACTCCTGTTAAACTAATTTCAACTGTTTTATTGCCATTATTCCTTGACCTTCATACATCCGTGGCGCAGTTCAGAACATCAGTCAGTGAACAACTTGACTCCTGTTAAACTAATTTCAACCGTTTTATTGTCATTATTCCTTGACCTTCATACATCCGTGGCGCAGTTCAGAACATCAGTCAGTGTAATTTATTCATATTATCCCTCACAAATCTTAATGGATGCGCAATATTTCTTCTTAGCTACACAGACATATTTTCTTTTCTGTCTCATACGTGCCCGTGTTGCTAGAGATAAAGTTATTGATGGCAAGTTTTGGGTGAAAGATAATAATTGGCTACTCTGAGTACGGTGAGAACTTTTGGCTACTCTGAGTACGGTGAGAAATTTTACGGTGAAATTATTATTTTACCAAGCTTCGCCGTGGTAACTCGGTGCGACATGATACATTTGATCTATAAGTAGTTTATTGCAGAACCAAGATAACGCTTTTCGAATGTTAATTTTCAGGATCTCCATGGTGTTCGAATGAAGAAGTCTGATCAAGGCGGGGCTGATCAGATACGCTTTACTCTTCCAAAAAAACTATTAGTATAATATAACAGTTTTTCGAAGATTTGAACACTAACATGTTGTAATGGTATCGTTGAAAACTATTGGGTGCTTCTCTTACAAATACATACCTTGGTAAATTCAGCTTATTTCAGCTTAGTAGCGCGTTATTGCGATTGTTCGTAATCTGTCCAAGATTATATTTAATTCAATTAATCCTTCACCAAGAGAATCCATGGCAGGCACTGGTGAATTTCCAGCCGGTTCATTCATTTAATGAACAACTTGACGCACGTTAAAACAATTACAACTTTTTTTATTTCCATCGTCTTTTGACATTCGTGGCACTGTTCAGATCATTAGTCATTGTAATTTATGCTTACCGTGCTTCACTAAACTTAACAGGGATGCAATATATCTTATTCGCAACACATTTACCTGTATATTTTCGTTTGTGTACCACAAGTTTCCATGTTGCTTCAAGGTTAGAGGTAAAGAAAAGAATTGGCTACTCTTTATACGGTGGAGAATTTTTACGATCTGAGAAATGAGTTGTATGTTGGAATATAGCATATTTAGTCGATCAGTGGTTTATTCTAGAATCAGTATAATATTTATGTGAATCCATGCATGATGTTCAAATGAACAACCATAATCACAGCCTGAGAAAGATACGTTTTTCTCTTCAGAAAAATTAGAATTTAGAATTAAAACTTACCAGTGATAATAATTTCATGATATGAACAAAAATATGTTTTGGTGGCATCGTTGCTTCCCTTGTAATTAAGACCGTACCTTGGCAAACTGTCGATCACTATATCAGCTTAGAGGCAATGTCAATGTAATTGGCACTCATCCGTCTCTGATTATTTTCAGCCCAGTTCTTTAGTTTAGTCATTAGTCGGAATTATATGACTATCTGGAAGGTTAACTTATTTATTCACGTTAATTTGAATCACGTTAAATTAATTACATTTTTATCGCCTCCATCTCTTGGTCTTCATACCTCCGTGGTGACAGTCTCAATATTTCGACAAAATTGTATTTGTCATCTTCCTGAAGATGACAAGTAAGTTCTCATGTATTTCTTCGAAATGGTCGTCAAATTCCCAATAAGGGCAAAATCCGAATTATTACTTCCCGAACAAGGACTGCATGTACCCAGTCTACTGTGGCACAGCTCTCATTAATTTATCTCACATTCTGTACCGGTTACAAGCAAATGATTTATATATTTCTTGCGTGTAGATTTTGCTTGGGTCTGAATTGTTTGTGCCGACGGTCTTCAATTCATCTCCTTACAGTATTAATTTATACCGACGTCACCATCAATTTGGATCAAAACGAAAAAAATACACATCAAAGATCGCGATAATCATGTCGATTACATACCATGCATCGGAGGCACACAGGCAGCGCTATTCATCACTTAAAGCCCAAATTTAGCTGCCAAGTCTGCGAGTCTGTTCAATGTGTTTTCTGTCATAGCAATCGGTCTGATGTCAGACCAATTCTTCAATACATATGTTCAGATTCATGATAGTTACATATTCACCCTTAACTTTGAGGTCGGCTTTGGCATTTCAATGTGTGTTTTTCTTCAAGAAACTGAAATCCATATGTGTTCATCAGATTGTGATAATTCCATGTGAAAGAAATGGTAGGAAAAAACCCCTCTCTCTTATTCAATTTAACGTCTCATACGAGCCTGTTATTTCTGTGCCCAAATACAATTCAAACTTGTCGCCAAGGTTCACCCTTTGTCATTTGAACTGTCTCCTATGTTTACAAGGTGAATAATACGCACTTGGCCGGCATTGAACCTTACAGACGTGTCCTGTATAGGAACAGTCTCTCCATAACCCCAACCCTAATTCAGTATGAACCGACTCTTAAATATGATGGTGACACAGCTCATTTTCATTCATGTCAAATTTTATTTTCAGTCGGTTTTACAAACATATTTACAACATTAGCACTGAGGCTAGTCATCACCGACATATAGGCAGGCGAGAATTCTACCACGGCTCATCAATCGTCGTCAGATGTGTTTTCAGAGCCATCATATAATTTGTTCTTCGGCAGTTGTATCTGATTCCACCTAAGCACCGGCAATATGGCAATATGGCCACCCTTATGGTATGTTAATTCTTAACGGTAGCCCAGGCATACGGCCACCTCGCCAGAAACTATTTTGTCTATGCCTGCTTGGTGTTTAGATCGTCTCACCGAAGTAGCCTTTCGATCAATGACACGGAAACTGTTGTTGACGACTGCCCGTCTGAAAGGTTTTAACGCCCTGTTGTTGGAAACTCGTCAATGGAAACTCCAGAGACTTTCACTTATAATATTTTTACTGCATATTAATGCCCATTAAATCTTATTTCGGTTACGTATATGCTGATTGCAGCATGGTAGAACCCATGAAACAATGTAGTAAAACGAATATATTATCTTTTTCGAGTTCGGTACCACTGGGATATGAACATTTTCTTCCGTCCTGGTCAGGCTTGAGAGCCATTTTGTTTTGATGGTGTTTTAAACGTGAATGGTTTCATGTTCAGTTTTACTACGAGTAAGTACTATTTTTATACTCAATTGTGTCCGTTATATTATTGATAGTGGGATTATTGAGGTAAATTTAAGCTCAAAAAAAAACTTAGGAAATGATTTTGATAGGACTAATATTATGAGTGAAAATATCTTGGTGTCGCTGGCACCATTGAAGACAGTTTATCGTTTCTTTCCTCAAGAGGTATTGTCTTGTGTTCATTTAATCTATTAATTGATTCTTACACAGATTTGTACACTGCATTGTTATAATGTCAGAGAAAATTGTATGATGCAAAAGGAATTTTGATTATTAATGTCGAAAATATACCCCCTACCAAACTTTTCATTGCAGTTCTGGAATGAAACGAACAAGAGAGCTGAAACACTCCGATTTTGTTCGTGAAGCTTATCGGCGTCATTTCGAGAAAGTTTACATAATCCTAGGTTCGAAGGATTATGGGAAAATCAAAATGGCGTCCTCGAGGCATCCTCGAAAAGCCGTGTTTTTGGTCTTGCATAAAAAGGCATAAAATCTATTTATTCTTTCAAAACTAATTATTCACTGTCATAGTACATGTAATTAGTTTTTTAGAGAAAGTTTAAAATAAATCGGAAGGTGGATAATAAAAATTGGCAAAAAATAGCTTCCGAGAAGATGACGTCACTGTGACGTCACCAAGGCGGCAATTTTGAATTGTTTTTTATCTTTTCGTAGAATTTGACCCAAATATAAGGTAAGGAAAGCTTCAGCCCTCTACCCCAAGGGGTAACGAAAATATATAGGATGGGGAAGTTTAAATAACTCCTCCCCATCCCCAGGCTGGAACAGACAGCCCAGGCCTGGTAGGGTAAAGGTTGTGTCTTGAATGAATGTCTTCTACATTATGTATAGTATGTATTCTTCTTAGTTGTCGCCTTCCATTATTTATAGGCCACTATCTGTTACTGTCACATACGGTATAGATTCATGCATTTTTAACCTTTCGTACCAGACAGTTCGCGTTGTGTTTTCGTGGTATATAATATATTGGTGGAGAAATATGAATTATTCAAAGTCCATTGATAACATGGATATTATCTTGGTTCAGAGTAAGCATCCACTGGTTTGACTGAGCTCTACCTATATTGGCACGAACTTCAACTATAACCTCAGCCAATTTAACTTGCCGAGTTCCGAAATCACCAGACATTTTTTTATAAAGGAATGATCAGAAATAACCAAACACAAAACAAAAAATAACCGTCACTATCGTTTCAAAAGGTATTCTCTTAAAAATGGATGAAATGTTTATATCAGAGAACCGGTGGATTTTTTGTGTGAAAATTTTTGAGCGACGATTTATAGTTTCTAGTTTGGCACCCGAAGTCCTCATTCGCCAAGAGTGAACATGTGAACAAACCTGAAGAACTTCTTATTGAGCAATAGCGACAACGATAGTGCACCGCCCTCTAATAATGTCGCCACATTTGAGAAATGAAAAGTACCGGTAATGCAAAGGCCCTATATCCCTTAGACAGCCATGGGGTATTGTCGCGTGTATTTTCGGACATTTCGTTCCACGTGAAGCAATATATTCCATACAGGTATTGAACAAGGCATTCGATTGCGTAACGTTGTAGAACCACAATTTGCAATAATAATCTATCTGGCCTGATTTCAGCGCCCCCTCATCCCACCATTCTTCTCACCTCAAGACTGAATATTTTCGTTATCTCTGAGGCTGGGAAGCTGGAACTTACCACATGTTACGAGGCTGAAAAAACATCCAGCAAAAAAAAGTGGATGACGTAACCACGACGTCCTTCTCCCAGAAGACATATTTAGGCCGATTTTTCTGCCCAATTTTGTCGATATTTTTTTAATTTTATTTAATTTTCTTATTTGAAATTAGATAACTTTTGCACACTCATATCCTCCGAAAAGCAAAAGACATGAAGGTATCATCATGGTCGCCATTTTGAATTTACACAGGATCCTCTGCTCGGAAGAGACATCAATTTGCTAAGCTATACAGTCACAAAGTTTCAAATCCTTTGAGATGTGGGCAGAATCCACCCGCCTCCATCCGAGGCCAGAAAGGGTTGAGACAAATACTCACGGGATTGGACAATTTTAGTTGATAAAGATATTGTTATGACAAATAATCCTACTGACACGAAGAGCAAGAAAAATTCAACATGAATATTGGGATTTCCGAAGAAACTCTTTATTGTTACATTAAAACATACCTCATATTTTTTTATGGCAGAGGTTGGAGGCCACTGGAACCTATAACTAAGGGCCAATTGGCACGTTTCACGCTAGTTCTTCGGTATATGTATGTTGTACTATACGTGAAAGCTTACCCTTGGAAAGCAGCAGTCGGCTGAAATAGATTGCCTCATACAGCACGACAGAGATAGATGTCTTTGGAATAACTGCAAACCTCATTATAAGGACACTTGCGGCCCGGGAAAATATGATTTACAACCTTATGGCAGAGCGATGATCAATACACATCTGTTGTAAATGGCTGATTTATTGAAAAGTGCCATGCGAGTTTCCATAAGGGCAGTCTTATCAAATTAATACCGCTCACTGTATGCGAGACAGACTAATGTTTTGACATGAACTGCCGGAGAAACCCCTTCTATTCGGAGGACCACTAAGGTGATTTAACGATGTAAAGCAACAGCAATCCATCTTGTTATGGATCTTTCGACTGCCAACCTATTCTCGGGCAATAGGATTTCCCGTTTTCTTTTTAATTCGGCTTTTTGATATAACGTGCGTATGTGGTTTCCTCCTCACTTTGCGATGCAGTAAAGATTCCGGACAGTCCGCGTTCTCGAAATTCATCCGCGATGTTTGCTTCCGCTAATTCCGCTTTACCCGGCGTTGCATCAGGGTCGTGTGGATATAATGTAATGAAATGTATTTATGGTGTCCATAGAAGCAGCCATACATGCAATACGAACATGACTGAGATATAATATCCTCTAGAAAACGATTGAAAATACATCTCGACAAATGATACTGTTTGTGATACGGATACGAACGTCTAGTCCGTCATTCAATATTCGGCCGTCGTCCATTAAAGAATTTCCGCGTCCATAATCCAAAGACCTATTCCATATTCCATATAACAAAACAAAAACAAAACAAGAATCATAGTATACATAAACATAGGCTAGTTCCTGCAAGAGAGAAGCGGTCAACAGTTTTTAATGATGCCGCAAGACATCATGATGTTCCAATAATAGAGAATCCAATATGACAGGATGCGATAGGAGCCTGGCATGTTTTGCCAGCCTCATTGGGTTCATCCCTCATGTAAGAAATCACGAGAGAAGCTTAATGCTACATACAGGTTTGATTAGGAGCGATGGTAAGACTTTGAAGAAACTCAGTGAATCCGGTATAACTTCAGCGATGGATCATTTCTTTTTACCCAGCATAACTGCATAGCTGCGTCAGACCCTTTCTCTTTTTCTCAGCGTAATTGCATAACTCCAGTTACAACCCTCTCTTTCATGGATAGCGTAACTGTGTAACTTCAGTTATACACCTCTCTTTCTGACAGCGTACCTGCGCAACTTCGGCGATGGACCATTTATTTTTCCTCAGTGTAACTGCATAACTTCGACAGGCCCTCTTAACACCAGTGATGGATTTTTTTTTTTTGCGCAGCGTAACTGCATAACTTCATCAGTCCTTTTCTCTTCCTCTTAGCGTAGCAGCGTAACTTCCCTCGCTTTTCCAGACAGCCTAACTGCGTAATTCCAGCTATAAATCTCTCTCTGACAGCGTAACTGCATAACGCCGATAATGGACCATTTATTTTTGCTCAGCGTAACAGCATAACTTCCGTAGATCCTTTCTCTTCTGCTCAGCGTAACTGCGTTACTCCGGCGAAAGACTTTTTGGGGAGAGCGTAACTTCATCAGACCAATTCCCTTTCCCTCAGCGTAACTGCGTAACTTCATAACATTTTCCCTCTTTTTCTCAGCGTAAATGCGCAAGTCCAGATATAGACCTCTCTTTTCCAGACAGCGTAACTTCAGTGACGGACCATTCCTTTTTACTCCTCTTATTAACTCCCTAACTTCATTAGACTCATTCTCTAATAATCCGGGTATAGATCTTTCTTTTTCTGACGGCGTAACTGCGTAACTCTATGCGATCATGGTCCATTCCTGTTAGATCAGCGTAAATCCATCAGACCCTTTACCTTTTCTCGGTGTGACGAAGCCCATTTACCCTTTTCTCTGTGTAACTGCGTAATTCCGGTTATAGACGGCTCATTCCCTGACAGCGTAAATTCATCAGACCATTTCCTTGGCTGTGAAAGTATCTTTCGCTGGAGTTGCACAGTTACGCAGGGCACATGTGAAACAGAAAGTGACAATTGCTGGAGTTATTCAGTTATGCTGGAAAAAAATCAAACATGGTGCATCGCGGTGTTACGCAGATATGCTGGAGAGCAACGTGAAATCTCCCGCCATAAAATTGTCAAATGGGGAACCCACGACTCATGTGATTTACAATAAGGCTTGTCATGGTTCCCGACGAAATTTTAAGGCCACTTTTTTTGACACTTTTGAAATAATGGGAAATCCTCATTGCAATGCATTTCAATGGGCCTCATATGAACAGTCACAATCAAAGCGTGACTGAGGTACATCATTTTTAGATGACGACTCTATAACGAATATTATGGATTAAGAATACTGATCAGCGATACGGATTTGATATTTTGGAACATCATGATGTCTTGCCGGCATCATTGAAAACTGTTGACCGCTTCTCTCTTGCAGGAAACAAGCCTATGTTTATGTATACTTTTGTCTTTTTGAATTTGGTACTAATACTGTTATATGGAAATGGAATAGGTCTTTGGATTATGGACGCGGATATTCTCTAATGGACGACGGCTGGATTATGAATGACGGACTAGACGCTTGTAATTGCTTCTGTAGTCGGGTTCCCACCTCCCATCATGGTTCACGAGTTACACGTAATGGGAGTTAGGTTGGTCGCTTCCAGC
This sequence comes from Hanleya hanleyi, assembly GCA_036873755.1. NCBI lineage: Eukaryota > Metazoa > Mollusca > Polyplacophora > Lepidopleurida > Hanleyidae > Hanleya > Hanleya hanleyi. Next base: position 28,001 of record JAVTVY010021686.1, read on the forward strand.
GGGAGATTCAACATGGCGGCTCCCCAGCTTGTTGAGATAGACGATGCGATTTTTTGCCGTTTTCCTGGTAAGTATATTACCGCGATTTTATGTCATTACAACACAATGATTCCTAGTACACCAACCGTCAATTCTATATATCGCAAAGTATTTGTCGGCTGATGACCTATGTCGAAGCCAACCAAATAGTCCAAGTTGTTGCTGCATACCAAATGATACTTTTTTTCTTTCGGTTGATAATATCCACCATCCTGGTTGTTTAAAAAAAACAGTTATTCTAAATTTTGCTGATAAATTATATTTCCTTGAGGGGGTGGGGCTGTTGGGCTATTTATTTTGGCAGAAATTTCTTGTGCATTTATCAAATATTTACCAGCATTATTGCAATGAAGCATCAAATCACAGTTTATTGTTTGTCAAGCCACGTGTGTCTCTGTCTCAATTTCCATTTCAAAGTTTCATCCCCCAGCAGCATACATGTCAATTTACATTTCAATACACTAAATTAAAAATTATTCTTGAACCTATCAAATTATCTTACCTCGAGCTCAGGATACCATTCTCAGCTTTACAGTCCATTTAAAATGAACGAGTGAAAACAGTTGAATAATGGTTTGATTTTGCAGAAGCACCAAATGGATCTAACTGCGTGAGCCTGTAAACTTTTTTAATAAAGCTGATAAATAATATACATATACTTTTTGACAACATTGTAAACCTTTTATTTTCATTTATCTCAACAGTTTAGTGACATCCACATTGTGTGCTGTGACACTTGTATGGAGTATAATGCAGTCTCAAGTCCAGCTGGTATGTATCCTACTACATGTATTATTACTGATGTATTATGGCAGGCGATTAGTATTTTACACAATCTTCAAGTCTTCTTATAATGCTCATGCCACTAACATGAACATCATAGAACTCCAATCCAACCAGTGGTCAAGATCCATCATCGTTCTTCAGGATTCATATTATTGATCACTCATAGATTGGATTAAGCGATTCTATCAATTCTCCAGATGAAATGAACAGCGACATTCCCGACCTTGCCCACCATAATGACCCCTTCTGTTTCGACGTCTCCAAAAAAGGTCTTTGGTATATCAAAAAGTTGGCTTAAACGATTTTGGAAAAGAAGCCTACAAAATTAAAGACCATACACTGTATCAAAGCGACAGAAAAGACGGTCAGGAGGCGTACGGTGGAGTTATGGCCTACGTAAACTCCAAAACACCCCACTGGCGGCATAAAGATCTGGAAAACAATGACTTTGAAGATTTATGGATTGAAATACGTATAAATCAGAAATGTCGACCTTTGTTGGTTTGTTTTGTGTATAGGCCACCTGAATCCACATTGGCTGGGACAGACATTTTTCTGACCACGCTTGACAAAGAATTGACGAAGGAAAATCACGTTATAATTATGGGAGATTTTAATTTTTAACAGGTGACAAAAACAGCGATTGTTTGGAACTGATGTCATGCTATGGCCTGACTCAACTTGTACACTCCCCAACTCGTATTAAGGACGATAAAGAAACAATAATCGACCATATCTTTGTCTCGGAACCGGACAAAATTAACGAGTCAAAGGTGTTTGACTACAATATCAGTGATCATAAACTAATTTATGCAACTTTAAACACAACTCTCGTAAAAGAACGTCTGATCACAAGCCTAGACGATATAGGTGTACCAAAGATTTCGAGGTAAACAATTTTAAATCTGACATGAGTAGCGTCCCCTGGTCAGTGGTTGATTGCTTTGACGATCTCAATGACATGCTGGCCACTAGGATTGACTTATTTGAGCAAGTTGTCGATGAGCATGCTCCTGTCAAAGAGAAGGGCGTCAGTCACGCCAAGCGCCCTGATTGGTGGACAGAGAAAATTGATAAAACTATAGGTCTCCGTGATCGGTGTGATCAAAAACGAGAGAGCACCCGATATCGAGCACTAAGGAACAGTGCGCGATTCCTGCAGCGTAAAGTTAAACGTGAATATTACACAAAACTGATAGATGAAAACAGCAAAACTAACAAACTTTGGTCTTGTCTGAAAGAAACTTTACCCGCAAAAGATGATGTCTTGCCGGCATCATTGAAAACTGTTGACCGCTTCTCTCTTGCAGGAAACAAGCCTATGTTTATGTATACTTTTGTCTTTTTGAATTTGGTGCTAATACTGTTATATGGAAATGGAATAGGTCTTTGGATTATGGACGCGGATATTCTCTAATGGACGACGGCTGGATTATGAATGACGGACTAGACGCTTGTAATGCCAACGCCTATTTTTCTTAAGGACGAAACTAAAAAAATCCTAGAGCCTGAAGACTTTGCTGATGAATTTAATTCATTTTTTACAAACTTAGCTTCTGACCTAATCACTGACATGTCTCTTCCCGATGATCTATTTAATCATGAGCAGATAAAGCGGTTTGTTGAAGATCGCCCTCCGTCTCATACACTGTTTTCGATACCACCTATGTCGATTGACCAGGTTCAAAAAGAGCTCGAAAATATTAACATCAGCAAAGCAACAGGTGTAGACGGTTTAAACCCTAAATTTATTAAAATGTCTGCTAGCGGAATTGCTACGCCTCTTACGAAGATATACTGAATGCATGCCTAAAGCAGGGCATCTTCCCTTCACTTTGGAAGATTGCTAAGGTTACTCCTATTTTTAAATCCAGGTCTGGATCCGAAGTAGGAAACTATAGACCAATATCGGTTTTACCGAGCATATTCAAGATCTTAGAGAGGCATATACATAAGTCATTTTACGCCTTCTTGACTAACTATTCATTAATTTCTGGGCTGGCCATTCCTGCCAAAGTTCCTTGATTAAACTGTTTGACAATTGTATGTCTCTGATTGACAAGGGTAAACTGGTTGGAGCCGAATTTATAGACTTGCGCAAAGTTTTCTACCTTGTTGACCATAAGATTCTCCTTGAAAAACTTAGTTACAATGGTTGTTGTTCTGATACATTACAGTTCTTCAAATCGTACTTACAAAATCGAAAGCAGTTTGTGAACATTTGTGGAACAAACAGCAATATAAAACCAGTTTCCTGTGGTGTCCCACAAGGATCTATCCTGGGTTCCCTATTCTTCATACTGTTTATTAATGATCTGCCTCTGCATCTAAAATGTAATACAGGTATGTATGCGGAGGACTCAACAGTCCATACCTCCGCCCAAACAGTGCAAGAATTAGGAAATAAGCTATCTGATGACCTTGTTCATCTGTCTTCGTGGTGCAGGGCAAACAAAATGTTAATTAATATTTCGAAGACAAAAGTAATGTTGCTTACTTCTCATCAGAAACGTGCACAGATTGAAAAGGAAAATGTGGATCTATATATGGATGGGCAGCCGCTTATGAAAACAGAAAACGAAAAGCTCCTTGGTTTCCACATAAATTGTAATTTGTCTTGGACTCCACATGTCAAATACACTGCGAGTAGACTAGCACAGAAATTAGCCCTGTTCAGACGTATTCGTCAACTCTTACCTTTACGTGCTCGCAAGGCATTTTATACTAGCTATATTTTACCTACTCTTGATTATTGTTGTGTTGTCTGGGGAAACTGTGACCAGCATAACTTTGACAAAATGTTTAGAATGCAAAAACAAGCAGTTAGATTAGTCTGCGATGTTGACCACCTTTGCCACACATCGTTAAAGAAAGGCTTTCGTATCATAAGGGTACACCAATGTACAAAATATATAATAAATTATCTCTTCCTTATTTATATGACCTGTTCCCTAAAGCAAATGTGATGAGCACTAGATCTTTAACCCTACCTGGCCTGGGGAGCGGGCCATTATGGCCCCCCTACCAAACTTTCTTCGCTATCTCCGCAACGACAAAAAATGGAGAGCTGAAACTCCTTGACTTTATAGTTTATCATATTGGGGTCATTTTGAGCCTATTTGCATAACCTCCTGAGCAGAGGATCATGGGTAAACTCAAGATGGCGGCCACGTGAGGTACCAGAAAAGTGATGTTTTTGTCACATTTCTTCAAAATTTCTGCTTTTTCGCGATGAAAAGTGGGCAAAAACTATTTTATTTCACATCACATTAATATGTACTAATTTATCATGCAGTTTTTGCGGAGAAATTGCATAAATAAAAAAATCGGAAAATCCGACCGAAAAATCTACCAAAAAATGCCGTTTTTGAAAATGACATCACTGTGACGTCATCAAAGCGACCACCTTGGATTTTTTGACATTTTCTGGTAGAGCCTGACCCAAGGGTATAGTGTGGTAAGTTTTAGCCCCCTACCTCAAAGGATAAGGAAAATAATTAGGGGGAGCCATTTCGCCCCCCCCCCCCCAGGCCTGGACAGGTCCCTAAAAGCCCAGGCCAGATAGGGTTAAGATCAGCATCGCAAAACAATTTTTATCTTCCTGCTATACGCACAGAACTGTACAGAAAGAGTCTCAGCTACTCTGGTGCTTCTTTATGGAATACCTTACCACTACAACTAAAAAACGCACCGAGCCTAGTCTTTCAAAACCAATTATTATAAATCACTGTTATCTAATATATGAGTCCTTTTAGCGTCTATTTTTAGCCCACCATCACCAGATGGTGGGCTGTTCAAATCGCTTTTCGTCCGTGGTCCGTCGTCCGTCCGTCCGTCGTCCGTCGTCCGTCCGTCAGTCCGCCCGTAAACAATTCTTGTTATCGCGATTTCTCAGGAACTACTGCATGGATCTTTCTCAAATTTGGTACACAGGTTCCCCTTGGGGTCTAGTTGTGCAAGAAACCTTTTTGGTCCGATTCGAAAATCCAATATGGCCAGCAGGCAGCCATCTTGGATTTCCCCATGAAACTTTGTTATCGCGATTTCTCAAGAACTACTGCATGGATCTTTCTCAAATTTGGTACACAGGTTCCCCTTGGGGTCTAGTTGTGCAAGAAACCTTTTTTGGTCCGATTCGAAAATCCAATATGGCCACCAGGCAGCCATCTTGGATTTCCCCATGAAACCTTGTTATCGCGATTTCTCATAAACTACTCCATGGATCTTTCTCAAATTTGGTACACAGGTTTCCCTTGGGGTCTAGTTGTGCAAGAAACCTGTTTTGGTCCGACTCGAAAATCCAATATGGCCACCAGGCAGCCATCTTGGATTTCCCCATGAAACCTTGTTATCGCGATTCCTCAGGAACTACTGCATGGATCTTTCTCAAATTTGGTACACAGGTTCCCCTTGGGGTCTAGTTGTGCAAGAAACCTTTTTTGGTCCGATCCGAAAATCCAATATGGCCACCAGGCAGCCATCTTGGATTTCCCCATGAAACCTTGTTACCGCGATTTCTCAGGAACTAATGCATGGATCTTTTTCAAATTTGGCATACAGGTTCCCCTTGGGGTCTAGTTGTGCAAGAAACCTTTTCTGGTCCGATTCGCAAATCCAATATGGCCACCAGGCAGCCATCTTGGATTTCCCCATGAAACCTTGTTATCGCGATTTCTCAGGAACTACTGCATGGATCTTTCTCAATTTTGGTACGCAGGTTCCCCTTAGGGTCTCGATATGCAAGATGCCTTTTTCGGTCCGAATCAAAAATCCAATATGGTCACCAGGCGGCCATCTTATACTTCCCCATGAAATTTTTTTATCATGATTTCTCAGGAAGTACAGCCTGGATCTTTCTCAAATTTGATACACAGGTTCAATTGTGCAAGATACCTTTTCTGGTCCGATTCCAAAATCCAATATGTCCATCAGACGGCCATCTTGGATTTCCCCATGAAACTTTGTTATTGCGATTTCTCAGGAACTACTGCATGGATCTTTGTTAAATTTGGTACACAGGTTCACCTTGTCGTCTAGTTGTGCAAGATACCTTTTCTGGTCCGATTTGAAAATTCAATATGGCCAACAGGCGGCCATCTTGGATTTTCCCATGCAAATTTGTTATCGTGATTTCTCAGGGGAAGTACTTCATGGAACTTTCTCAAATTTGGTACAAAGGTTCCCCTTATGGTCTAGTTGTGCAAGATACCTCTTTGGGTCCGAATCCAAAATCCAATATGGCCAGAAGGCGGCCATCTTGAATTTCCCCTTGAAAAATTGTTACCATGAATTCTCAGGAAATATTTCATTGATCTTTCTGAAATTTGGTACACAGGTCCCACATGGGGCCTAGTAGTGCAAGATACCTTTTTTGGTCCGATTCGAAAATCCAATATGGCCACCAGGCAGCCATCTTGGATTTCCCCATGAAACCTTGTTATCGTGATATCTCAGGAACTACCATATGGATCTTTCTCAAATTTGGTACACAGGTTCCCCTTGGGGCCTAGTTGTGCAGATACCTTTTTTGGTCTGATTCGAAAATCCAATATGGCCACCAGGCGGCCATCTTGGATTTCCCCATGAAACCTTGTTATTGCGATTTCTCAGGAACTACTGCATGGATGTTTCTCAAATTTGGTACACAGGTTCCCCTTGGGATCTAGTTGTGCAAGAACCCTTTTTTGGTCTGATTCGAAAATCCAATATGGCCACCAGGCAGCCATCTTTGATTTCCTCATGAAACCATGTTATCGCGATTTCTCATGAACTACTGGATGGATCTTTCTCAAATTTGCTACACTGGTTCCCCTTGGGGTCTATTTGTGCAAGAAACCTTTTTCGGTTCGATTCCAAAATCCAATATGGCCACCAGGCAGCCATCTTGAATTTCCCCATGAAACCTTGTTATCGCGATTTCTCAGGAACTACTGCATGGATCTTTCTCAAATTTGGTACACAGGTTCCCCTTGGGGTCTAGTTGTGCAAGAAACCTGTTTTGGTCCGATTCGAAAATCCAATATGGCCCCAGGCAGCCATCTTGGATTTCCCCATGAAACCTTGTTATCGTGATTTCTCAGGAACTACTGCATGGATCTTTCCCAAATTTGGTACACAGGTTCCCCTTGGGTCCTAGTTGTGCAAGAAACCTTTTTTGGTCCGATTCGAAAATACAATATGGCCACCAGGCAGCCATCTTGGAATTCCCCATGAAACCTTGTTATCGCGATTTCTGAGGAACTAATGCATGGATCTTTCTAAAATTTGGTACACAGGTTCCCCTTGGGGTCTAGTTGTGCAAGATACCTTTCCTGGTACGATTTGAAAATCCAGTATGGCGACCAGGCAGCCATCTTGGATTTCCCCATGAAACTTTATTGTCATTTCTCAGGAACTACTGCATGGATCTTTCTCAATTTTGGTACACAGGTACGCAATCGATATGCAAGATGCCTTTTTCGGTCCGAATAGAAAACGGTCACCAGGCAGCCATCTTAGACTTCCCCATGAAATTTTTTTATCATGATTTCTCAGGAAGTACCGCCTGGATCTTTCTCAAATTTGATACACAGGTTCAATTGTGCAAGATACCTTTTCTGGATCGATTCCAAAATGATATGTCCATCAGGCGGCCATCTTGGATTTCCCCATGAAACTTTGTTATTGCGATTTCTCAAGAACTACTGCAAGGATCTTTGTTAAATTTGGTACACACACAGGTTCACCTTGTCTAGTTGTGCAAGATACCTTTTCTGGCCCGATTTGAAAATTCAATATGGCCAACAGGCGGCCATCTTGGATTTTCCCATGCAAATTTGTTATCGTGATTTCTCAGGAAGTACTTCATGGAACTTTCTCAAATTTGGTACAAAGGTTCCCCTTATGGTCTAGTTGTGCAAGATACCTTTTTGGGTCCGAATCCAAAATCCAATATGGCCAGAAGGCGGCCATCTTGAATTTCCCCTTGAAAAATTGTTACCATGAATTCTCAGGAAATATTTCATTGATCTTTCTGAAATTTGGTACACAGGTCCCACATGGGGCCTAGTAGTGCAAGATACCTTTTTTGGTCCGATTCAAAAATCCAAGTTACGCTTCAAATGAATTCGGTATTCTCGAGTTGTGACGTTACATCACAAGAGTCGGCGGATCAAACGGTGGAGCATATTCTATATATTGACTATAGAGAATATCCATACGTTCACCTTCCATAGCAAGGAGTTCAAATAATTCGGAATTAACATGTATTTCTTCAAATTTTAAATCAGCTTTCTTTAGTCCATGCAGTAGCAAGTGAACTGCTCTACCCTTTCGTCTGCCGGCGGGTCGGCTACATGAAGGGACGTCACTCTTGTGACTGAACGTCACAACTCGACAACTGTAGACTACTGCATATAAACAGAACAGAATTAGCATTCGTTCTTAATTATGAAATCTTAAGTATGTTTCATAGCTCATGCCAAAGTGTCAAAGAGATTGGTCTTCGCTTCCAGTACCCAATGATGACACGTGCAAAAAATAAATAAAAAAAATACTACGAAACAAAGGCGAAGAATCCTCCGTACACTTAGATTATATCTTGGTGTTTTTCAGTGGCCTTTTCTGATCCTTTTCGCTCAGATACGAAATTCTGTAAACAAAATTACAAATCAATCGTTTGTTCTTAGTAACAATGGACAAAAAGATCCTCTAGTCATTAGCTTACAATTATCGGACAATGGTGGGCGCCAAGATCCTTCAGGATCTCTCGTTTTAGCCTGGTGATGGTGGGCTGTTCAATTCACTTTTCGTCCGTGGTCCGTCGTCCGTCCGTCAGTCAGTCAGTCAGTCAGTCAGTCCGTCCGTAAACAATTCTTGTTACCGCGATTTCTCAGGATCTACTGCATGGATCTTTTTCAAATTTGGTACACAGGTTCCCCTTGGGGTCCAGTTGTGTAAGAAACCTTTTCTGGTCCGATTCGATAATCCAATATGGCCACCAGGCAGCCATCTTGGATTTCCCCATGAAACCTTGTTACCGCGATTTCTCAGGAACTACTTCATGGATCTTTTCCAAATTTGGTACACAGGTTCCCCCTGGGGTCTAGTTGTGCGAGAAACCTTTTCTGGTCCGATTCGAAAATCCAATATGGCCACCAGGCAGCCATCTTGGATTTCCCCCTGAAACCTTGTTACCGCGATTTCTCAGGAACTACTGCATGGATCTTTTTCAAATTTGGTACACAGGGTCCCCTTGGGGTCTAGTTGTGCAAGAAACCTTTTCTGATCCGATTCGAAAATCCAATATGGCCACCAGGCAGCCATCTTTGATTTCCCCATGAAACCTTGTTACCGCGATTCTCAGGAACTACTGCATGGATCTTTTTCAAATTTGGTACCCAGGTTCCCCTTGGGGTCTAGTTGTGCAAGAAACCTTTTCCGGTCCGATTCGAAAATCCAATATGGCCACCAGGCAGCCATCTTGGATTTCCCCATGACACCTTGTTACCGCGATTTCTCAGGAACTACTGCATGGATCTTTTTTCAAATTTGATACACAGGTTCCCCTTGGGGTCTAGTTGTGCAAGAAACCTTTTCTGGTCCGATTCGAAAAACCAGTATGGCCACCAGGCAGCCATTATGGATTTCCCCATGAAACATTGTTACCGCGATTTCTCATGAACTACTGCATGGATCTTTTTCAAATTTGGTACACAGGTTTCTCTTGGGGACTAGTTGTATAAGAAACCTTTTCTGGTCTGATTCGAAAATCCAATATGGCCACCAAGCAGCCATCTTTGATTTCCTCAAGAAACTTTGTTATCGTCATTTCTCAGGAAGTACTGCATGGATCTTTATAAAATTTGGTACACAGGTTCGCCTTATGATCTAGTTGTGCAAGATACCTTTTTCGGTTCAAATTGAAACTCCAATGTGGCCACCAGGCGGCCATCTTAGATTTCCTCATGAAAATTTGTTATCGTGATTTCTCAGGAAGTACTGCCTGGATCTTTCTCAAATGTGGTAGACAGGTTGTCCTTGTGGTCCAGTTGTGCAACATATCTTTCTGGTCCGATTCCTAAATCCAATATGTCCATCAGGCGGCCATCTTGGATTTTCCCATGAAACTTTGTTATTGCGATTTCTCAGGAACTACCGCATGGATCTTTATCAAATTTGGTACACAGGTTCCCCTTGGGGTCTAGTTGTGCAAGAAACCTTTTCTGGTCCGATTCGAAAATCCAATATGGCCACCAGGCAGCCATCTTGGATTTCCCCATGAAACATTGTTACGGCGATTTCTCAGGAACTACTGCATGGATCTTTTTCAAATTTGGTACACAGGTTCCCCTTGTGGACTAGTTGTACAGGAAACCTTTTCTGGTCTGATTCGAAAATCCAATATGGCCACCAAGCAGCCATCTTTGATTTCCTCAAGAAACTTTGTTATCGTCATTTCTCAGGAAGTACTGCATGGATCTTTATAAAACTTGGTACACAGGTTCACCTTATGTTCTAGTTGTGCAAGGTATCTTTTCCGGTTCAAATTGAAAATCCAATGTGGCCACCAGGCGGCCATCTTAGCTTTCCTCATGAAAATTTGTTATCGTGATTTCTCCGGAACTACCACATGGATCTTTATCAAATTTGGTACACAGGTTCCCCTTGGGGTCTAGTTGTGCAAGAATCCTTTTCTGGTCCGATTCGAAAATCCAATATGGCCACCAGGCAGCCATCTTGGATTTCCCCATGACGATTTCTCAGGAACTACTGCATGGATCTTTTTCAACTTTGGTACACAGGTTCCCCTTGGGGACTAGTTGTACAAGAAACCTTTTCTGGCCTGATTCGAAAATCCAATATGGCCACCAAGCAGCCATCTTTGATTTCCTCAAGAAACTTTGTTATCGTCATTTCTCAGGAAGTACTGCATAGATCTTTGTAAAATTTGGTACACAGGTTCACCTTATGATCTAGTTGTGCAAGATACCTTTTCCGGTTCAAATTGAAAACCCAATGTGGTCACCAGGCGGCCATCTTAGATTTCCTCATGAAAATTTGTTATCGTGATTTCTCAGGAAGTACTGCCTGGATCTTTCTCAAATGTGGTAGACAGGTTGCCCTTGTGGTCCAGTTTTCAACATACCTTTCTGGTCTGATTCCTAAATCCAATATGTCCATCAGGCGGCCATCTTGGATTTTCCCATGAAACTTTGTTATTGCGATTTCTCAGGAACTACCGCATGGATCTTTATCAAATTTGGTACACAGGTTCCCCTTGGGGTCTAGTTGTGCAAGAAACCTTTTCTGGTCCGATTCGAAAATCCAATATGGCCACCAGGCAGCCATCTTGGATTTCCCCATGAAACATTGTTACCGCGATTTCTCAGGAACTACTGCATGGATCTTTTTCAAATTTGGTACACAGGTTCCCCTTGGGGACTAGTTGTACAAGAAACCTTTTCTGGTCTGATTCGAAAATCCAATATGGCCACCAAGCAGCCATCTTTGATTTCCTCAAGAAACTTTGTTATTGCGATTTCTCAGGAACTACCGCATGGATCTTTATCAAATTTGGTACACAGGTTCCACTTGTCACCTAGATGTGCAAGATATCTTTTCGGGTTCGATTCGAAAATCCAATATGGCCACCAGGCGCCCATCTTGGATTTCCCAATGAAACTTTGTTATCCTGATTTCTCAAGAAGTACTGCATGGATCTTCCTCAAATTTGGTACACAGATTCCCCTTGTGGCCCAGTTGTGCAAGATACCTTTTTTGGTCCGATTCGAAAATCCAATATGGCTGCCAGGTGGCCATCTTGAATTTCCCCTTGAAACACTGTTATGTTGAATTCTCAGGCAATATTTCATGGATCTTTCTGAAATTTGGTACACAGGTCTCACATGGGGCCTAGTTGTGCAAGATACCTTTTCCGGTCCGATTCGAAAATCCAATTAATACGGAGTTGTGACGTTGCATCACAAGAGTCGATGGATCAAACGGTGGGGCATGTTCTATATATTGACTATAGAGAATATCCATATCTTCACCTTCCATATCAAGGAGTTAAAATAATTCGGAATTAAAATGTATTTCGTCAAATTTTAAATCAGTTTTCTTTAGTCCATGCAGTTGCAAGTGAACTGCCCCACCCTTTCGTCTGCCGGCAGGTCAGCTACATGAAGGGACGTCACTCTTGTGACACATCGTCACAACTCGACAACTGTAAACTACTGCATGTTTCGATCCAAGGGAAATAATCAAGATTCAGACACTTTCAAATTCGAAGTTTCAACATTACTGCGCGGACCGGATCCCTTCAGTATTAAGTATTGTACCATCTTACTATCTTCGAGCATGGTATCTTAAAAGAGATATCTCAAACTAGTCCAGTAAACAGAACAGAATTAGCATTCGTTCCGAATTATAAAATCTTAAGTATGCCAAATTGTCAGAGATTTTTCTTCGCTTTCAGTACCCAATGATGACACGTGCAAAAAAATAAATAAAATAAAAATACTACAAAACGAAGACGAAGGATCCTCCGTACATGTACATTCACTTTCAGACTAACTTTGTTCATTTCTCTTGTACTATAACAACCGACATAAGTCCAGTTTCTAGAAATCTTGAAACTCCTGAAACTTAGAAAGATTATATCTTGGTGTTTTCCAGTGTCGCTTTTTCGATCTTTTTCGCTCAGATTCGAAATTCTGTAAACAAAATTACAACTCAATCGTCTTAGTAACAATGGACAAAAAGATCCTCTTGTCATTAGCTTACAATTATCGGACAATGGTGGGCGCCAAGATCCTTCAGGATCTCTCGTTTGTTATATAATGGTTACGTAAACAGATAGGTGACGTATATCCATTTGAACCTTGGACCGTGAAGCCACATTTTTTCGCTAGTCAATACCTTTATTCCCCGGGAGACCGTAGAGATATCCCATATATCAATTAGCCGTATATTTTTAGCCCACCATCACCAGATGGTGGGCTGTTCAAATCACTTCATCTTGGATTTCCCCATGAAACCTTGTTATTGCGATTTCTCAGGAACTACTGCATGGATCTTTCTCAAATTTGGTACACAGGTTCCCCTTGGGATCTGGTTGTGCAAGATACCTTTTTTGGTCCGATTCGAAAATCCAATATGGCCACCAGGCAGCCATCTTGGATTTCCTCATGAAACCTTGTTATCGCGATTTCTCAGGAACTACTGCATGGATGTTTCTCAAATTTGGTACACAGATTCCCCTTGGGGTCTAGTTATGCAAGATACCTTTTTGGTCCGATTCGAAAATCCAATATGGCCACCAGGCAACCATCTTGGATTTCCCCATGAAACCTTGTTATCGCGATTTCTCAGGAACTACTGCATGGATCTTTCTCGAATTTGGTACACAGGTTCCCCTTGGGGTCTAGTTGTGCAAGATACCTTTTCTGGTCCGATTCGAAAATCCAATATGGCCACCAGGCAGCCATCTTGGATTTCCCCATGAAACCTTGTTATCGCGATTTCTCAAGAACTACTGCATGGATCTTTCTCAAATTTGGTACACAGGTTCCCCTTGGGGTCTAGTTGTGCAAGATATCTTTTTTGGTCCGATTCGAAAATCCAATATGGCCACCAGGCAGCCATCTTGGATTTCTCCATGAAACCTTGTTATCGCGATTTCTCATGAACTACTGCATGGATCTTTCTCAAATTTGGTACACAGGTTCCCCTTGGGGTCTAGTTGTGCAAGATACCTTTTCTGGTCCGATTGGAAAATCCAATATGGCCACCAGGCAGCCATCTTGGATTCCCCCCATGAAACCTTGTTATCGCGATTGCTCAGGAACTACTGCATGGATCTTTCTCAAATTTGGTACACAGGTTCCCCTTGGGGTCTAGTTGTGCAAGATACCTTTGTTGGTCCGATTCGAAAATCCAATATGGCCACCAGGCAGCCATCTTGGATTTCCCTTTTGAAACCTTGTTATTGCAATTTCTCAGGAACTACTTCATGGATCTTTCTCAAATTTGGTACACAGGTTCCCCTTGGGGTCTAGTTGTGCAAGATACCTTTTCTGGTCCGATTCGAAAATCCAATATGGCCACCAGGCAGCCATCTTGGATTTCCCCATGAAACTTTATTATCGTCATTTCTCAGGAAGTACTGTATGGATCTTTCTCAAATTTGGTACACAGGTTCCCCTTGGGGTCTAGTTGTGCAAGATACCTTTTCTGGTCCGATTCGAAAATCCAATATGGCCACCAGGCAGCCATCTTGGATTTCCCCCATGAAACCTTGTTATCTCGATTTCTCAGGAACTTCTGCATGGATATTTCTCAAATTTGGTACACAGGTTCCCCTTGGGGTCTAGTTGTGCAAGATACCTTTTATGGTCCGATTCGAAAATCCAATATGGCCACCAGGCAGCCATCTTGGATTTCCCCATGAAACTTTGTTATCGTCATTTCCCAGGAAGTACTGTATGGATCTTTCTCAAATTTGGTACACAGGTTCCCCTTAGGGTCTAGTTGTGCAAGATACCTTTCCTGGTACGATTTGAAAATCCAGTATGACCACCAGGCAGCCATCTATTTTCCCATGAAACTTTATCGTCATTTCTCAGGAACTACTGCATGGATCTTTCTCAATTTTGGTACACAGGTTCCCCTTAGGGTCTAGTTGTGCAAGATACCTTTCCTGGTACGATTTGAAAATCCAGTATGACCACCAGGCAGCCATCTATTTTCCCATGAAACTTTATCGTCATTTCTCAGGAACTACTGCATGGATCTTTCTCAATTTTGGTACACAGGTTCCCCTTAGGGTCTCAATATGCAAGATGCCTTTTTCGGTCCAAATCGAAAATACAATATGGTCACCAGGCAGCCATCTTAGACTTCCCCATGAATTTTTTTAATCATGATTTCTCAGGAAGTACTGCCTGGATCTTTCTCAAATTTGATACACAGGTTCAATTGTGCAAGATACCTTTTCTGGACTGATTCCAAAATCCAATATGTCCATCAGGCGGCCATCTTGGATATCCCCATGAAACTTTGTTATTGCGATTTCTCAGGAACTACTTCATGGATCTTTGTTAAATTTGGTACACAGGTTCACCTTGTCGTCTAGTTGTGCAAGATACCTTTTTTGGTCCGATTCGAAAATTCAATATGGCCAACAGGCGGCCATCTTGAATTTTCCCATGCAAATTTGTTATCGTGATTTCTCAGGAATTGCTTCGTGGATCTTTCTCAAATTTGGTACACAGGTTCCCCTTGGGGCCTAGTTGTGCAGATACTTTTTTTGGTCCGATTCGAAAATCCAATATGGCCACCAGGGAGCCATCTTGGATTTCCCCATGAAACCTTATCGCGATTTCTCATGAACTACTGCATGGATCTTTCTCAAATTTGGTACACAGGTTCCCCTTGGGGTCTAGTTGTGCAAGATGCCTTTTTTGGTCC
Organism: Hanleya hanleyi; assembly: GCA_036873755.1. NCBI lineage: Eukaryota > Metazoa > Mollusca > Polyplacophora > Lepidopleurida > Hanleyidae > Hanleya > Hanleya hanleyi. The sequence goes on from JAVTVY010021686.1 coordinate 43,277, forward strand.
GATTCGAAAATCCAAAATGGCCACCAGGCAGCCGTCTTGGATTTCCCCATGAAACCTTGTTATCGCGATTTCTCAGGAACTACTGCATGGATCTTTCTCAAATTTGGTACACAGGTTCCCCTTGGGGTCTAGTTGTGCAAGATACCTTTTTTGGTCCGATTCGAAAATCCAATATGGGCACCAGGCAGCCATCTTGGATTTCCCTTTGAAACCTTGTTATTGCAATTTCTCAGGAACTACTGCATGGATCTTTCTCAAATTTGGTACACAGGTTCCCCTTGGGGTCTAGTTGTGCAAGATGCCTTTTTCTGGTCCGATTCGAAAATCCAATATGGCCACCAGGCAGCCATCTTGGATTTCCCCATGAAACTTTATTATCGTCATTTCTCAGGAAGTACTGTATGGATCTTTCTCAAATGTGGTACACAGGTTCCCCTTGGGGTCTAGTTGTTCAAGATACCTTTTTCGGTCCGATTCGAAAAACCAATATGGCCACCAGGCAGCCATATTGGATTTCCCCATGAAACCTTGTTATCTCGATTTCTCAGGAACTACTGCATGGATCTTTCTCAAATTCCATACACAGGTTCCCCTTGGGATCTAGTTCAAGGGGAACTCCTTGTTCAGTTTCTAGATATCTTGAAATCCAATATGGCCACCAGGCAGCCATCTTGGATTTCCCCATGAAAATTTATTATCGTCATTTCTCAGGAAGTACTGTATGGATCTTTCTCAAATTTGGTACACAGGTTCCCCTTGGGGTCTAGTTGTGCAAGATACCTTTTTCGGTCCGATTCGAAAAACCAATATGGCCACCAGGCAGCCATATTGGATTTCCCCATGAAACCTTGTTATCTCGATTTCTCAGGAACTACTGCATGGATCTTTCTCAAATTCCGTACACAGGTTCCCCTTGGGATCTAGTTGTGCAAGATACCTTTCCTGGTACGATGTGAAAATCCAGTATGGCCACCAGGCAGCTATCTTGGATTTTCCCATGAAACTTTATTGTCATTTCTCAGGAACTACTGCATGGATCTTTCTCAATGTTGGTACACAGGTACGCAATCGATATGCAAGATGCCTTTTTCGGTCCGAATCGAAAATCCAATATGGTCACCAGGCAGCCATCTTAGACTTCCCCATGAAATTTTTTTATCATGATTTCTCAGGAAGTACTGCCTGGATCTTTCTCAAATTTGATACACAGGTTCAATTGTGCAAGATACCTTTTCTGGTCCGATTCGAAAATTCAATATGGCCAACAGGCGGCCATCTTGGATTTTCCCATGCAAATTTGTTATCGTGATTTCTCAGGAATTGCTTCATGGATCTTTCTCAAATTTGGTACAAAGGTTCCCCTTATGGTCTAGTTGTGCAAGATACCTTTTTGGGTCCGAATCCAAAATCCAATATGGCCAGAAGGCGGCCATCTTGAATTTCCCTTTGAAACATTGTTACCGTGAATTCTCAGGAAATATTTCATTGATCTTTCTGAAATTTGGTACACAGGTCCCACATGGGGCCTAGTAGTGCAAGATACATGTTTTGGTCCGATTCGAAAAACCAAGTTACGCTTCAAATGAATTCGGTATTCTTGTGTTGTGACGTTACATCACAAGAGTCGGCGGATCAAACGGTGGAGCATATTCTATATATTGACTATAGAGAATATCCATACCTTCACCTTCCATAGCAAGGAGTTCAAATAATTCGGAATTAAAATGTATTTCTTCAAATTTTAAATCAGCTTTCTTTAGTCCATGCAGTAGCAAGTGAACTGCTCCAACCTTTCGTCTGCCGGCGACCCGCCGGCAGACGAAAGGAAGGGACGTGGCTACATGAAGGGACGTGACTCTTGTGACTCAACGTCACAACTCGACAACTGTAGACTACTGCATATAAACAAAACAGAATTATCATTCGTTCTTAATTATAAAGTCTTAAGTATGTTTCATAGCTCATGCCAAAGTGTCAAAGAGATTGGTCTTCGCTTCCAGTACCCAATGATGACACGTGCAAAAAAAATAAAAAAAATACTACGAAACAAAGGCAAAGAATCCTCCGTACATGTACATTCAGACTAACTTTGCTCATTTCTCTTGTATTATAACAACCGACATAAGTACAGCTCTAGAAATCTTGAAACTCCTGGAACTTAGATTATATCTTGGTGTTTTTCAGTGGCCTTTTCGATCCTTTTTGCCTTAGATTCGAAATTCTTGGTAAACAAATCAATCGTTTGTTCTTAGTAACAATGGACAAAAAGATCCTCTAGTCATTAGCTTACAATTATCGGACAATGGTGGGCGCCAAGATCCTTCAGGATCTCTCGTCTTAATATGCAGGAATGAATCCGGTCAAAGAATTAAGCTGTTTGGATACACATGCAGTGTCTTGTAAGAGTTGATATTGGGTGTTACTGCACTAAATCGTTGTTTTTAGTCTGTAAGTTGCATATATGCCATGCGTAGAGTGTAGCTTCGAGAAGCAACTACGCAAAAAACTGCATCTGATTCTAAACACGTAAAAAGATGTACGAAACTGTCGATCATGTTCATGAACCTTTGAGCATTAGAACTACATTTCGTCGCGGATCGATAAAGTTATTCCCTTTGAGACCATAAAGACTGCGCCTGCATATATCATTTATCCTTGTATTCTTAATCTTATTTTGATGGAATTACATAGGCTCCAAGTTTGCCTGTCAATAAAACATTAACATGGTGTGATGATTACAATCAACAAATCCAAATTTAAAACGAGCACGAAGAATTCTGTTCAGTAAATTATGGGGTATAAAATTTCTTAACGGTTGTTACCACAATACAAGATGAATGGTTTAATAGCTTGTGCCCAACTCTGTTGCAATATGTGCAATGAACAATGGAAATATAGATTTGATAATGTACTCTATATATCTGCAATATATGACGTGATCGATAGAAAGTCCACAACTACATATTTTGAACCTGGGTGATAAATAAGTCATCCTATAGAACGGATTTGGACGTTGAAATAATCTAATCATCTGTGGGTAGAATTGTCATTTTGACGTTAGAATATGGTTTATTGGCTAAATCTTGAAATTGTGAGTAAAATGTCCACCTAACATCGACGAGAGCAATATTCTTTTCCAATCTATCTGTACTTGGCGTCTATCTGTATATAGATAATCCACTTCACCCAGGTTTTACCAATCTAGGTTTGCCCTCTATATTTATGTAACGAAAACCGAGGTATAACCCTCTGGTGCCACAGATTAAACAGTTTCAATATATTATTGCAGCTTTGTACCCTGATGAAAGAGTAAGTAGTCATGGCGATACTCGTTGATCCAATTCAGAAACCTGAATACTGTATCTATCAATTGTCGTTCCTACTTTGCCTCCAGTGAATACGCCAGCTGCTACTGAAGTTGATTGCAAACATATCCTTACGTTTTGCTGCTATGTATTAGTTATGTAAGCAGATAGGTGATGCTGTGATTTGTATCCGTTTAAAAACTGGACAATGAAACCCATTTCCTCTTGGGTCGATACAATTATTCCCCGTGAGGCCGTAGAGATATCCCATATATCATTTAGCCTTGTATTTTTTTTTTTTTTTGGAATATATCCTGTCAATAATTAAGTGTCATGTGAGAATTCGTGTCGGATGTTTAGTGCGATTTAGATTCTGTTCTGCAACATATTTTCATCCGTATATCCCATGCGTAGATCCGAGGAAAAATACACAAAAACAGTATTTGAGTCTAAACATATCCCTTTTCGCTATACAGTTATGTAAATATGCGACACCGTATAACTTTTGAGCATTGGAACTACATTTCTTCGTTGATCGATCAAGTTATTCCATTTGAGACCATAAAGATTCCTCATGTATATAACAATTAGCATTGTATTTGTGTGAATATCAACGCATACTTCCGGTCAGGGAAGTTCTGTATATTGCGACAAGATGGATTTCATCCTGCAATCCCCTTTCCTAAGTCCACACTGTCAGATTTTTGGGGTACAGACGTAACATACCCAAAATAGTTCGGTCAAAATCACATTGTTTGTGTCAAAATGGAATTTGACCGAAACTTTTTGGGCACGTCACGTCTATACCCAAAAATATCTGGTCAGTTTGACCCAATCCTTCTGACACTCTATGTCATGAGTAAATTGATCGTCTGTTTACAACTACACAAATAAATATCTTTAGGCTGAGTAATGAATAATCCATTTTGAATTTATGGACGTTGATATTCTTAATCGCATTTTGACGGAATTGCCGTTTTTGAACTTATAGATTGCTCCAACTTAGCTCAGTTTTGAGGATTGCCATTTTGACTATGGTTTATTGATTATATCTTAAAATAGTCTGGAAAATAATCATCTGCAGATGGAATTGTCACTCTTACGTCAAAATATGGTTTAATGGTCAGGACAATAAGCACCTGTGGATGAAATTGCCATTTTGACGTCAGAATATGGCTTACTGGTTAAATCTTAAAATGTTCAACAAAATAATCGTCTGTGGATGGAATTGTCATATTAACGTCAGAATATGGTTTATTGGTTAAATATTAAAATGGTCAGGGAAAGCATCATATGTAGATGTCGGGGTATGTTTTAATGTTAAAGTGATGGGAAAAATGTCCACCTAACATCGACTATAACAATATTCCTGTCTACCTGTCATGCCTGAATATAGAGAATCCAATTTCGCCCAGTTAAACCCCCCCCCCGGCCCCTACTAAACTTTCTGCGCTATCTCCGGAACGACAAAAAATGGAGAGCTGAAACTCCGTGACTTCATAGTTTATCATATTGGGGTCATTTTGGGCCTATTTGCATAACGCCCCGAGCAGAGGATCATCCCAGAAAAGTGATGTTTTTGCCATATTTCTTCAAAATTTCTGCTTTTGCGCGATGAAAAGAGGGCAAAAAACTATTTTATTTCACATCACATTAATATTTACAAATTTATCATGCAGTTTTTGCGGAGAAATTGCATAAATAAAAAATTCGAAAAATCTGACTGAAAAATGGACCAAAAAATGCCGTTTTTGAAAATTACGTCACTGTGACGTCATCAAAGCGGCCATCTTGGATTTTTTAAAAACATTTTCTGGTAGAGCGTGACCCAAGGGTATAGTGTGGTAATTTTCGGCCGCCTAGCCCAGGGGTAAGAAAAATAAGTCCGTAGTGATCAGTTTGGCGTTGATTTTTTTTTCATATGCAAAAATAAACCCAGTCTAAAAATTAATCTGTTTGGATAAACAGGGTCTTGTGAGAGTTCATATCGGGTGTAACTGCTATAAATCATTGATTTTATTCCGTAACATTTAATTGTTTATCGTGCGTATACTGTGGCTTCCAGACACAACTACGCGAAAACAGTATTTTAGTCTAAACATATCCCTTTCGCTGTGTAATAGTTATGTAAACAGACGTGGATCATGTTCATATAACCTTTGAGCATTGGAACTACATTTCTTTGGGAATCGATAAAGCTATTCCCTTCGAGACCATAAAGATTGCCCAAGCATATGTCGATTATTCTTGTATTTTTAATCGTATTTTCATGGAATTACATATGATCCTTGTTTGCCCGTCAAAAAATATTAACATGGTTTGATGATCGAAGCCAACAAATCCCAATTTAAAATCTTCCAGCATTAATAAATGTGCAGGAAGACAGCTTGTTAGGCAAATGAATGGTTGATCACTGTCTCGTAAAATTTCTTAAAGAGGCAAGTATATCCACAGTCGAAGCGTAGATCAAATGAAAGACAGATTTCATCTGTATCCAAATATAATTTTTACCTCATTTATGCGATGTTTTGTTAACTGATAAAAAGTACTTGACAGTTGATATGGTGATTTGTATTTGCCAAGTCAATTTGAATCTTCAATTTTAATTCCCTCGATTTTGCGGGCTCTTTCTCAAAGAAATGTGAAACATGCACATATGAACAGTGAGTACGTGTCGAACTTGAAACTCAATGTATACACACCCTAAGCCTGATGCAAGCATTGAAAAGTGCATAAAGAGTATAAAATGTATGTATTAAGGCAGCACAACGTCATCGGACCGTCGCAACAGGCCACCATAGCATCACATGCTCTCTATGCAGTTTACTTTGTGGAATAAAATAAGTAACAAACGACAAAAAAATATTTTCCGACACTGTTCGCAATGGTCTGTCATTTGATGGGAACTTTACTTGGGGCTCTTCGATCACTTTAGCGGATGCTACGACAATACAAGGTGTAATAACTTGAGCACAATCCTTTTGCAATATGTGTGATCAGCTATGATTGAAACAAAATATGGATTTTATCATGTGCTGTATCTGCAATATATGACGAGATCGATGGAAAAGTCCGCACTTACATATTTTGAACCTGGCTAATAAACAAGCCAATGCTTTGTGGTAGTTTTGGACGTTGGAAATTCTAATCATCTGCACCTGGTTTAGCCATTTTGGCTTCAGAAAATCGTTTATTAGTAAAATATTAAAATGGCCAGAAAAATAATCGACTATTTATGAAATTGCTTTTTTTGACGTGAGAATATGGTTATCGGCCAATTTTAAAATGACCAGGAAAATAACGTCAGAATATGGTGTATTTGTTAAATATTGAAATGGACTGGAAAATAATAAACTGTAGATGGAATTTGCGTTTGTTGTCAGAATATGGTTTATTGGTTGAATCTTAAAATGGCCAACAGGATAGTCATCCAGAGAGGGGATTGCCATTTTTGCGTCAGGATATGGCTTATTGGATAAATTTTAAAATGGCCAGGAACATAACCATCTGTAGATTGAATAACCATTTTGACGTCACAACATGGTTTATTTAATATTAGAATGGTCAGGCAAGTAGGCAACTGTATACGGCCGAGTGGTCTAAGGCGTTTCACTGAAAATCGCTAGCCTCTCACCACTGAACTAACACGGGTTCGAGCCCAGCTGGTGCTTGTGCGAAAGTTTGTCAGTTACTGGTTCCCCGGTTCCCTTCACCATCCATCACCATATGAGTGAAACAAACGTGAGTGTGACATTAAGCCAAATCCCCTCTTCTGTATATGGAAGTGGCATTTTGTCGTGAGAATATGGTTTATTTGATAAATTTTGAAATGGCCGGGTAAATTTTCAAATAACATCGACGAGAACAACATTCCTTCTCAGTCTACCTCCATGTAGAGAATCCAATTTCACCCAGTTTTAACAATGTAGCTCGCGGAGGGTCATTATGCAGTTTGGCCTAGATATTTGTGTAATAAAAACAAACGTACATCCCTCTGCTGCCACAGATTACACATTTTCAATATCTTATTGTTGCTATGTAACCTGATATACTAAGTATCCATGGAGATACTCATTTATCAAATTCAGCAACCGGAATACTCTATCCATCAATTCTCGTTCATACTGTGCCTCCAGAGAATACCCCAGCTGCTACTGAAAGTTGATTCTAAACATATCCTCACTTGTCGCTATATAATAGTTATTTAAGCAGATAGGCGAAACTGATTTGTATCCTTTTATATCTTGGGCAATAAAACTGTTTTCCCGCGAGTCGATACAATTATTACCTGTATGACCGTAGAGATATCCCATATATCAGTTAGCCTTGTTAAATTTTTTCAAACAAATCAATCAGGTCAAAAAATAAGCTGTTTGGATAAACAGTGTCCTGTGAGACTTCATATATCATTGATTTTCTTCAGTACGGGCCCCAACTGTATTACGAGCTATAGCGCTATTATGGACATTGGCTCCTCTTTCTCGCGCTGCATGCACGGAAACCAGCCAAACTACACTCTGTGCAAGAGACGGTATATATTCGGCGAAATTTCAGCATTCAGTTATGATTATTTATATAATTAAAACGAATTTGATGAAAATATGAATTACTTTTTGCTTCAAATTATGTCGCGGAATCAAAGTTTTCAGGCACAAAAATCAGTGGAAAATGTCCAAATTTACATTTGCTCATCGCACAAATTGGTGACTTCATTTTGCTGCAGCCGATTTTGTTTGTTAACATCACGCGATTGTAAATCGGCGGGAATTAGCAAGGCGGTGCTCCGTACCCATGCGGTAGATGCATATTATTCTATGGGCACCCCTGTCCTCGTTTAACCTGCTGAGGTTGGCTACAAATCTGTAAAGATCTCTCGTGATACACTTTCTTAGACAATATAAAGTTCGATCAATGGAACAAAAGTTTGAGTAATTTATCAACTGCAAGTTTTCAGGAAATCGGTTTATTTTCAAAGAGCTAACTTTCAGTTTGGACCGTCTGGAGCCTCTCTTAATTTTTGCTACTGCGCGTGCGCCTGGCGTTTCTTCTGCAACGGAAACTGGGCATACACGTTGTTATCGAGAACCAGATTTCGGACGGGAAATTTCAGTTCGAATAGTAGAATATCTTCGAACACAGATAGAAAAATGATGTAAAAACGCCCATAACCACGCTGGTGCCCGTAACATCTTTTCATCCATATGTCATGCGTAGCATCCGACTCCTAAATAATTTACGCGTTCGGCAGTATTAACAAAATTGAACCTCGCTGATTCCCTAATTGAACTTTCATCTTTCGACAGGAAGTAGTTTATTTCAAGTGCTACAAGGTGGCAAACTTCTTGAAAAAAATTATCCGTCAAAAATTCAAAGCTGTGCGCGCCTCTACACACGAGGTCCTCATTTTGCTGTTTTCTCTGGTTGCTGAAAGCAGTGCTCAGGCCCCACAAATAGTCCCCCGGCGAGGCAAAGCTATCGAGCAGTGAATCGAAATAAAATTTGCAGCTGAATAGAACAAATACCATACTTGCCCGTGGTACCAACGGCTTTCCATTAATCGTTGCAACGAAGGCGGAAAAAAAATCGAAAAAATTCTGGTCTTTGGCAGAGATTACGTTAACGGGTCGGGACTTTTTTTATTTATGAGCCTGAAGCCAGGAACATCTAAGCAAAACAGTATTTGCTTCTAAATATATCCTTCCCGCTATATACCATTTTTGTAAACAGATGTGCGACAGTATGGATCATGTCTATATACATGTAACCTTTGAGCTTGGAACTCCATTTCTTCGCGGATCGTTGAAGTTATTTCCTTTGATACCACAAAAATTGACCAAGTATATATCAATTCGCCTTGTATTTGTATGAATATGCATGCATAATTCAGGTCATGGAATTGCTGTATATTACGGTAATAAAAGATGGATTATATCCTGCAGTGCCATAAGTAACTTCGCCTCATAACTCTAAAAATATATGCTTTGAAGCCGGGTAATAAATAATCTATCTCGATTTTATGGACGTTGATATTCCCGATCATATTTTGATGGAATTGCCGTTTTCGAATAAAAACATAGACTGCTCCAACCTGGTTTTGATTTTGAATATATTTGTCAGAACACTGAAAAGGAAATTTATTGCATAGGATGAAGTTTCCCTATCAATAAAACAGTAGCATGGTTTGATGAATGAAGCCAGTGGATTCCAAAATCCAGGGGGCGGGGGGGGACGATTTGGTTTAATGTCACACTCATGGTTATTTCATTCATACAGTGAAGTCGGAGCACCCAGAGAGAACCATAGCCCGTCGGCAAGTAACTAGCAAACTTTCACACTTGCACCAGCTGGCGAAGCGTTAAGGATACGAGACGCCACTTTAAAATTCAGCTGTCTATCTACCTATGGCCCACACTGTTAAAATAGGTATAAAAGTACGGACTAAATGCCTAGGAATATTCGAAGAACTTTCTCTTGATTCCTAATTCCTGGATTACTAATCAGTACCTTCAAATATAACCCGGAACAGAGGCCGATTGTGTTGTTACCGTATTACCGCTTGCCTCTATTTATACAAGTACGATAATCTGTGTACTAAATGTTATACTGCATAAATCTGGCGCCCGGTTTCTATATCAAACCCGCTAACATCTGTGGCATTATATTAGGTTAGTTGTAAACATCAATCCATATATGCTCGTCCCATACTGGCAACAGGTGTGGAATGTGAACCGTTGTGGGATACTTGTTTATCATGATCTTATATTGATCAGACAACGCCGGCCTGCTTGCTGTCTGTTGTATGTCGATTATCGTCATTTCTTTGAACTATCAATTAAATTATTTATTCTTCATTCTTCAAGTGTATCTTGATTTCGTATGTACGCTGTTAGCTTACAGAAGCACTGATACTGAATGCCATGCACTAGATGGAGAAAGCGCTGGTGTTTCTTTTGATGGTTTCTACCTGTACAATACCGGTGGAGTACGGACCTATCGCTAGAATGGCGATCATGCACTTTGCTGTGCACTCACAGAGATCCACTTTTGGGAAAACGAAAATAATTTTAGCCTCATTTTGTCCTTGGTGTCACTAGCGCTTTCTTTCAAGCTCTCTCGGTCGTGTTTTATTATCCACAGCACAGATATTCACGACTAAAACCCACCACTTGTGAGGGTAACGTCGTTTTCACAATTGTATCCCCTTGGAGCAGTCACTCCGCATGCGCATTTACTCCCACGGTCTCCGTTTTGGAACCCCTTCGTTGTTTCATAATGATATATAAAATAACGACGATCAGTTTCTTCATATAGCTATGCACGAGCTTTGGAAATTTCAGAAGCAAATAAGCACACTATCTGTCAAAGCTTCTGAGATCACTGTGGAATCTCACACCTATCTCCGCTGTTACCTTGAATCAAAGCAGAACATTTACCAACTGGAGCTATGCTACAATTGCGCAAGACAAGTTTCCTTTTGTAGACCATGTGTAAAATGTGATAACGTTTATCAAAGTCGTAAAACATTTTTGCAGAAAACAAAGGAGGCTATATATTTACCTTCAATGGTCTTTATTGAAATGGTGATAATATTTTGGTCATGTATTTATTTCCAGAAAGCTGTCAACACATAGTTGACATATACAATGGTTGTTAAATGTAAATTCATAGGTCCACTAAACCAGTTTTCAACCGAACACACATCAGTACGGGCAGAAATGTTGTCGGTCAGACACACCTTTAAATTTAGTTCAAACGAGTTTTTCACTCAAGACATATTTTGGTATATCCAGAAAGAGCTGTAAACAGTTTTTGCAAAAAACAATTGGGCCATTTTCGTTTTGAATTTTAGAAATTGTCTTTTCAATATAATTTTCTAAATATAATATAATGTAATCAGATATCAGCTCACGGCACCTTTCCCCCATAGTTGGTCATACGGACATCAGGGTGTAGCTTTGAGGGATATCGTTATTTTATGCTAACCATGTCCGTATGTATGGCATTGAACGCAGAATCCATGTACCATCGTAGCGTATGACTTGAATGGAATAGTATGTTTCACATACATCCCAACATTTTGGATAAAAATTTTATGATAACATAGTACTTGTTCCTCATGATTCTAATGCTTACTGTTTCATTCTGATTCAAGTTTTGGGAATCGAGCTATCGCGCTCACACCAGTGGAAGCGTTTCATATCTATACTCTCTCTCTTCTGCCACAGAAGAGAAGCAGAATCGCCTTCACCGTGTTTGAAAGTGGGTAACCTGGATTGCAGATTTGTTCGCTCACCAACACCATTGTTTCGTTGTACTGGAGATAATAATCACGTGTCTCCTGCAGATTGATCATCATTAGCATCAGCGTTTTCTTTAGAAAGACTATAATCTACTCCGCGAATAACAGAAGCAACAGTAAAGGCGTTTGTAGCACACTTATTACATGAAGCTGCTGTCGCCACGGTCGATATTGTTCGCCAAATGTCCTAATTTGGAAGCTCTAATGCATAACTTGTATCTCTGATAACCGAGATTTATATCGTATATGAACCATTGTTCATGCTGTATGCGATATATATGTAGTATACAACATGAACAATGAACCTTGTCTGCCGTTTCCATGCATTAAAGCTTTTATCTGTTCATGTTATTGTTCAAATAAAGCTGTTTCATTTTTGGCACAATGCACAGCGATCAGTATAATTTCGTTTTCAGCTTCGTTTTCCCCCACTATAAAATTGAGGGCATCCAACCATGGTTAACCGTTCGTCTGTGTCACCACTGTTAATGCTTTCGACCGATCTGGACAACGGTTGAGCGTTTTTACCCCTCGACCAAAATTGATCCTGGGATGTTGTCATCATCATGTACGTCCGCCCATCTCTATTTCCTGGTTACCACCAAACCTCACCAATGACAATGCCTATGACCACACAGTCACGAGATCACAGATCATACGTCTATTGAACACCAGAGGGAATGACCCATATTTCCCAGGTCACCGGGTCAAACTGTCAATTTATCAAAATTGCGTATACCATATCCCAAGAATGACTCTGCCAAGAAGCACCAAACTAACTTCAGAAATGAATGTGGTATTAGACCATACATCTATCGAAGGCCGGTGACCTATATTTCTGGGTCATTAGTTCAAATTTGTTTATTTGTCACCGGCTGTATTTTCCGCCATATTTCAATCATCATAAGTCTCGGCTTGCTGAACTTTAGCCATGGAGCTAGCCATGGACTATAGCAAAATTGTTCTTGCGATATTGTCATCATATATGTACCTCCGTTCAATCTTCTCTCTTTCTCATTACCATCATTTCAAGAAAGTATATGCCTAGGTACACCAAAATTACATCACACATGCATGTGGTCACGGAACATTATCGAAATATGTACTCGATGTGCATCTTTTCCACGACAATCCTGTTATTGTTTCATTCGCAATTGGCTCAAGTCCCTAATTCCGTTTAGTATACCATGCCAGTAAATATGGCTCAATGTGGAGACCGATACCTCTTTTATCTTTCCCGGGTGGAATTTCCTTGAAACTTTTAATATGAATTGGTACTGTTTATCGATGACATACAACGCCGGACATGGGAGATCTCTATTTAAGAGGAAAAAATATCAATAAAGTTTGATTTTTTGATAGATATGCATATAATTGTCTAGGCTTTTCTAATTTTCTAAGCGTGAATCATAAAATTCCTCTAAATACAAATAAAAAGTGGCGGGCGCCAGCTTCATTCTCTTTATAATGCACAGGGAGACGTTTTCACATTTTTATACATTGCATGGCAGCCAATTCAACCATATTGGATTAAAATTTGTTTGACAATAAACATGCACTCTCAGTACGGTCAAACATTAAAGACACATAAGAGAGCTGGATCTCTGGGACTTTGTAGCTTATTAAATTGGTGTCATTTTAGTCTATTTGCATAAACACCCCCACCTCTCCACCGAGGATCCTGAGAAAATTGAAAGTGGCGACCATGTAGGAGTACCACGGAAGTCATGTTTTCGTATTTTTTATGTTTATTTTTTGCAATCCTCATGACAAAAGTGAACAGAAACTATTTTATTTCACAACAGATAATTATTTGCTAATATATCAAGCAGTTTCTCACTGTAACGACATAGTTAGAGGAAGGGTGGAGGGGAGGGGGAGATGAAATTAACTCTCCTCCCGTGCTGCTGTACACTCCAAGTCGCCAAGGCCATATAGACTTAACATTATTGTTGAAAGCCATTGGTTCGCTTTGGAGATTGATTGGGAGATGCTAATGTCAGTGAAATATCTAATCTCATGTTGAGAGCAACGGCTCTTATTATAGCACATCGGCATCTCTAAGTAACTCTACATAATGGATTCTGAACTGCAGTCAAGTGGTTTAGTTCCGGTGGCGATATGTTATGAAGCTCTCAGCCTTCTCGATCAAATTTTGAGATGGAAGAGCATTTCCAGCTGCGGCATAATGGACAATCTTGGACAGCTTCAGTGGCGCTGCGGATATTTATCTCTGAGATTACCGCCACATGACAAGATTTCGCCATCTGCGTAATAAATTCACCTAACATTAATCTGAGATGAACGAAACACTAAATAAGTACTGGTGTTCTTGAATATGTCATTTTCCCACATATATTTACTCTTCTCTTCAGTTGCCAGGTGGAATATGTGTGAATGGCGCAATAGCTTATCCATGCTCTCTCCAACATCCGCTCCATTTCCCATTCTGGGACCATTCTTGATGGTTATGGGCGAACTGTCCTATATCATTTGACAAACTATATATTTCGCTCTCAATTTTCCGACTGATGTGTTTTAAAAGTTGCAGGCGGTAGAAAAAATAAATAGTAGTCAGATTAAATAGTAACTGAACGACAGTATTTAATTATCATCCTTTTATTCACCATTTCCGTCTCAGAATGAAGAGCTTGTCATATAACAAAACGAAATTTAATTTTAATTCTCATTTTTCGCAGCACGGTAGGCTCTACTATCATGTCCGTCATGGTCCACATTTCCGATTTCATCCTCTTTAGTGTTATTTCGGTGTTTATGTGGAAAATCATGCAATGCTGTGTTGGGACCCACGACGCCTATGACGCCAACCACCTGCCCATACAGGAATATAAAGCTCTAGCCCTGTGAAACATCCCCTACCTCTGACACTTGTTTCCATTATTAACATTTCTCATCCCTTTTTTCTTCTGCTCCCTATACGGACAATTCTCTATTCGTTATTGCCACACAGTTTACACGCGTGATAAGTACCGTAATCTTTTCGTCCTTGTTAAATGACAGCTGTTGACTATTCAGGTCACCCTATATAGCTGTCTTTGTTGACAGTGACACACGTTGACACTGAGAGCCCTTTTCCCGTTGAGGAAGAAACAGTGTCGGATTATAAGTAGTTACAAATAGTTACACCTGCAAACTCTGCTCTGCTAGTTATTCAAGCGCAGTTAAATACTTCAAAGAATACTGGACAGATCCCAAAATGCCTAGGTCAGATAGTGTTGAACGTTCGATTAATGACGTAAAAATTCTTTTTTTGGACGACCGCAGACTATTGAATGTAGCATCTGATGCCTGTACTTGTAGTTAGTAATACTTCAAACAGGCACTCTACTTTTATCCTCGTCCACTTTACGCAGGAAGGTCACGTATCTCTGTATAATTTTAAATAACAATCTTTGTTTGTTTGTCTATATTTCCGTATGATCACAGTTTTTAATTGAAATGGTGTGACCCTTGGTAGTGATAAGTATGGGGCCAACGAAGAGAAACTAAAAGAAAAATGACACAAAGCGCCCATGTGGAGAGATGTGAAACTTCACCACGATAGCTTTGGGATCAATAAAAGTGACTCAAACTGAAAAGAAAGAGCACTATTTGTTCCGCCGTTCCTGTTCGCTGTTGGGGGCACCCACGAGGCACCAACGTCGAAAACGCCTTTAGTGAGAAGACATCTCTGACCCTACATATCAGTATGGTGACTCGGCGATGAAAATCGTCTTGATGGTTAATATATTAATTGAATGATACTGCGCGACGTTACTAAAACATAGAGAAAAGATAGTTTGGTTTGGTTGACAAACATACGACAGTATTTGCTTACGTTGATTGATCTAAACACGATTAGCAAATTGAGCCTGAAGGCAAAGGTGTCCATATATAGTCTTATCTTGGCACATGGCCTCGCTAGCTATTTCCGGTAGACAGCTATTTTAGACTGTTGGAGTGTTTTTATCTCATGATTTGTGGTGTGTCCCTAATGATCTGACACCTAACGACAAGAAATCCAGACAACTCGTTACTGAAAACAGCACATTATATCGACCAGCACTGCACGCAGTCTGACATATACTCACAGTTATGACCCAACCCTGTACCATATGTGTCTCTAATCCAGAACTTGGAAAGGCGGCATCGATTGATCTCGCAGGTCATGTATTGGAATAAGTTATATTTGTTTGAGATTTTATATAGGTTTGGTTGGAAATGTTATTGTTGGAGAATTTGTGAGTTTATCTTCCCGTTGTGAAATACCAATCTCACTATGCTTCCAATTATAACCGACAACCATTCATCCAAGCAAGTGACCGCGCTGCGGTGGTCTAATGGTTAGAGCGTCGGCCTCGTAAGCGGTAGGTACTGGGTTCGATCCCAGGCCGGGTCATACCTAAGACTTGAAAAATGGAACTTGTTGCTCCCTCGCTTACGCTCAGCATTAAGAGGATAGAACAAGGACTGGTTCGCTCGGTGTCAGTATAATGTGACTGAGTGGGGTGTCATGTCTGCCTACGGCATGATATTTCAGTGGGACAGCACTATAAAATGGCAGCATTAGATCTGCTCTGTTACAAGTAGGTTCCCCTGCCTCTCCCCCTCCCCTCCCTTCCCTTCCCTGTCGTGATATAGCTGAAAAAATGTTGAAAGCGACGTTAAACCCTATTCACTCACTCACTCACTCCAAGCAAGTGACTATCAATCCTTTTTCTTGATGATGAAATCTCCTTTGTCACTCTTTTCTTCGATGAATTTGAGTTTAGACACGATATGATGTCTCCACTGACTACAGGTCAAGAGAAATTTCAGGTTGCTATCTATTCCGCACTGACAAGAACAGATGGATAAGAAAGACGATCTTTCATGTTTTCCCCTTTCCGCGAGTTCACCCTGTAACAGGGCGGTTAACTATAGGCGGTAAGCCATTTTCAATCGATGTTCAAGGAAGCTTTTCCCCAACCATCTATCTAGGATTAAAAAAAAAACTACCACCAATTGAATATTTTGGATAGTCCCCCCAACACACACAGCCACACATGGCACTTCGCCGAGCAGCGCACCACCAGAAATGACACCATTCCTCACCTGCGGCCATGTAAAACAGAATCTCCTGAATGAACACATGAGCTTGAAGATTTTACACTTTTAAACAGTGATAAAATGTGTTAGATAAAGGCACAGTTACCAGTGTGTAATTGGTACAAGTGATATAGGGTTAGTTTCAATGATGTAGTCCATAATACCAACTAGGCTCTTGCGCATTACTCTATAATTACGTGCTTTCAGCTCCTTGGGAAAAGGTCTTCCAATTCATCACATGAGATGAATTTAGTTCCGTGCTGTCAAAACAATATGTTGAACCTGTGATGATATCGTTAACATGACATTTCTTAACATGATATTGAAATGACTTATTTTTCCTACAGAACTGATATATTTGAGTGTTCGACCTAATGTCTGATAGATAAAAAGTCAGATCCGACATTCATTGGCGAAACGTCGGCCATCAATAATATCGGACCATATTATCGAAATACCATATTGGGGCATTAATACATGTATCAACAGGTAGGCTACTCCGCGGACAAACTGCACTTTAACCTAACCTTACAGTACAGGGTAGAAGTAACTTAACCTTGAACGCGATTCCCTCTCGTGTAGATCGCGGTCAAAATATTTCTGCGGTAAAACCGCCACCAAGCGCGCGATCGTGAGTGCGTGTGAAGTTCCTTTGATGGAAAATCTGTTGGGAAACAGCCTCTCGTGAGTTTTCGAATGCAATCATGGGACATGAGACGCTGTCTGTCGTGTTTTGTACAAAGCACAGCTTGCGCCTGCGATCAAAACGTGCACACTTTTGTATTACAAGATTCCTCTTCGTTTTTACCTCCGTCGATCAGACGGAGGTCTAGGAGCGCAACGTGAAATCTCCCGCCAAATAATTGTCATATGGGGAACCCACGACTCATAGTATTTCCAATAGGGATCGTCATGGTTCCCGACGAAATCTTGAATCTTTCTTTGGACACAAATGAATGCTTACGTCACAAAAGGTGTGTATCCTTTGCAGCGCTTCCATCGGGTCTCTTTATTCGAGGGTACTAAATTCGCGCGTGAACTTATAGCTTCGCGCTGGTACAGATGGCCGGTATGCAAGACGGTACATCTTCGGAAAATTTATGACCTATTCCAATGTTCTTAGCGTGACATGTTCATGATCAGGTCAGGGGATTTGCAGCATTTCTGTTCTTCATTCAATACATAGTACTGTTCATACGCCCTATGATATGTACTTTTGTTGCTAACATTATGCAAGTTTTGTTGTTAAAAAAATAAAACTGAACGTACTTGTAGGCCTACTCGTTTGAAGCAGTAGACATTATAAATTTAGTTGACCTAGATTCTGCATTGAAGATCAACCATTGAAACGCGGAAAGCAACGAATTACGTCAATTATACAGTATTTTCGCCTTCATGTGTCTGATCGTACTAGTCTTGTTTATCTGATGATGCTAAACAATAATGATCTTGTGAACTTTGGGATAGGCCTGGGTCATAAATTTTCTGAAGATGTACCATTTTGCGGCCGGTATGCGACGAAGACAAACCTGCGCTTTCATAAAAAGTAAATTTTCACGAAAGAAAATTGGAAACTTCCTCGAGAATCTCTGAATCGGCAAAAAGATAAAGGACGAGTGTCATTCACCAGGATGCGAGTCGGAAGTGAGAAGTCAAATTCAAAGTCAGAGGTCAAAAACGTAAAACTCCGAAGAACTCTCTCGGCTTTTTCTTTTCTTTTTTTTTTTAGTTGGGGGGTGAGGGTTGGGGAGATAGCGACTGAAAAAATATATCTTCCCATGCTTCAATCGTTATCTGTGAATCCGATCAACAACCTAGCCGGATAATCTGTCAAAAATTATCCGTCGTCTGGGTAAGGCTGAAGGGTCATCGGAAGCTCGAACTGTGATACAGGCAAAAACTGTTGTTGTGGTAGTCTGGAAAAATAACTCTGCCTCACGAGGCGCTCTCTCGGCTTTTTCTTTTCCTTTTGTTTGAAGATAGCGACTGGAAATATATATCTTCCCATGATACTTCAATCGTGCGCTCATGAATTCCACGGAAAAGCGGACATTGCTAAACAGCCCTTTTTCGCATAAAATTCACTCCACATTCTGTCGTAGACCCTATATTAGCATGCTGTTTGTTCTATTCGCTTCCTATAATCCCCGGGAACAAGCCAATAATAGAGAAGATGTGTTTTAATAGCGAAATATTTTTCCCGCAATTTTTTAACATGAAGAACTCGGGAAATTCTAAATTGTCAAAGAAGAAAAATTGCACTTTACTGAAAACTATACTATTTTGAAACATCTGCAGAAAAGATATGCATGTGGCGGGAGCTGTATACCTTAGTAAAAATAAGAGGTCAGAGTTTTAATTTTCTAAGTAGAAGAGATAAATTCACTCTAGGAATATTTTTTTGAAGAAAATGTGTAATTAATAAAGCACTTTTACCGATAAGATTTAAAAAGCGCACTCGTGATTCCATCACGATTTTTTGTCGATTCCGTCACGGACTAGATTTAACCCCTGGGATGATCCAGTCGCGTTTTTCTCACGATGAAAAAAATCTTATCATCCTTGGGTACTGTATGTTAGTAAGAGATGTCATATAAGAATAGTCAGATTGAAACAGAGCAGCAAAAAAATAGACAAGCAACACTAGTCAAGAGTCATGTCCGTTTCAGGTGATTCGGTCACGAACATTTCGAAGCATGATTTACTGAAAATGCTGGATCATCTGTAGATTTTTCATGGATCCGTAAACAGATGTCATATAGAATAGCAAACTAAACTTGAAACTACATGGGTATGACCACGGAACTTCCGAGTACATGACTTTGAATAAAGAAAAAGTCTTCCCAACGGTGATTCCGTCACGGTGGAATTCATGATCTGTGAATCCGATCAACAACCTAGCCGGACAATCTGTCAAAAATTATCCGTCGTCTGGGTAAGGTTGAAGGGTAATCGGAAGCTCGGACTGTGATACAGGCAAAAACTGTTGTTGTTGTAGTCTAGAAAAATAACTGGCATGCACTCTATGGAGAAGGGCCTCGTGAGGCACAAAGTGCAATTTTTTGTTGTTTATCTGCAAATCCGCTCAACTCGATGGGTATCTTTCACTTGTTCTCACAGTTGCCTGGCCTGTGTGATATTGGGCGGTCGAAGTCTACGTATAGTTTTTTTCAATAAATTATGGAAATTAATATAAACATATATTTTTTTAAATAGATTTTTTTATAAGTGTATTTCTCTTTCATCTTTGGCTCAATTAAAGTCATTCTCTAAAATGTGAAGCCGAGTTAATACAGTTTTTAATAATCTACCAAACCCTGTCCTCTATGACATAGAATAAAAGAGAAGTTGAGAATAGAACCGCTCAACACAGTCATTTCTAAACATCAAGTTGTACATAAGTATTTTTACTTACTCTGTACAAGCTGAGGGCATTTTGTGGCTTTTGAAAATTTTGAGATTTTTGCGAGTCTGTCCATATTTAACTAAGCGACGTCCAAGCGAGCTAATGTACGCGCGTTATATTCATATCAAGTATGGTGCGGCTTGTGTTCAATGAGGCTTGGAATGTTTATGCAATTAATTTTCTTCTCACTGTTACACAATAAATATTTGCTGCGTGGAATCCAGTCATTTGTTCCATAGGGGCAATATTCTCATCAGCCATCACCATTCAATGTGAATGTGATACATATACAAGTCCATGGTCATTGATACAGTAAGGTGAAGGCGAAGGTGACCTGTAACACCAGTATACAAAATTATACCGAGCGCATTGAATCATCATATGATGTTGAGACAGATCAGAACGAAGTGTCGGTAAAATGAGGTGTGTTTTGAAGAGCATTCTCTCATCAATGATGATGCTATACTGTACACATACAAAATATGAAGTGTTGCTGTGTTGGGCCTATAGCACAAAATCACAAGCAAGTTGATACAACTAGGCACACAGGGTCTCATTTCTGTCGCTAACGTGTTGATTTGGGTGAGGGGATCCTCTCATGGGGAGGTGTGGGTGGGATGGGACCTAATGTCTCAAGCACTTTTCCAGGTTTTCCATCAATATACTCTATTCCATACCCAATATTTCAAGCACGTCAAATCAAACAAAAATTATTTGCTGGGAATGTGACTTTCACATCCCTGTCTGCACATGCTAGTGAGGAACCCTCAATCCCAGATTAATTACCATTGATGAAGCTAACGTCCAACAAATGCAAAATTGAGCTTGGCATCCGGCCGTATGTTATTCAGTGATGTATTACGCTACGGACCCTGTTGCCTCGACGGAGGTCTTTGCGCTCATCCGGCGCTTGTTTTCTCTAGTCACGTTCAAGATTAAGTAATTTCTCATCTATACTCCAAGTTTGCTGTGAAACAAATACGCGTTTATTTATAGTTGCAGGCGGCTTATCGAAGTCGCTCTGCATTCTCTTTGATGAAAGTACGTTCGTATGGTCGCTCGATCCCCACGTGACGACAACACTCCACTTGAAACCCTTTTCCGAGTCTTTAAATCCCATCTTCCTGTGGATTGATTTACGTAGATGTTCTTCTATCGATATTTGTTATGTTACAATGTAGTTAATATGAATATTTTATGATGCTGTCGAGTGTATAGACATTAGGACGAACGCTCGATACACGAGTTGACATTTACAGAAAATCTTAAAAAGTGTCCTAGCTTATCCATTCAGTATTTTTTGCATTTTTATCTTTGTTAGTTTGGCGAAGTAGGCGCAGGTTAGAAATAGCAAGCGTCAGACCCGACATTCAATATTCAGCCGTCGTCCATAAAAGGGTTTCCGCTTCCGCTTGTTCTTGGATGTGTTGCTCAGTCGAAGTTTTTTGATGCTCTGTTTATTTTTCTTCTTCCTCCTTTGATTGAGAATTGCCGCAAATTGAACTTAAAAGATCTAAAATTTGGCGAAACATTTCACACGCTGTAACAAAATGGGAACTTAGTGTGCAAGGCCTTTGGCGTAACGTTTCGTAACTGTTTCATTGAGCCTAATCCGGGGCTAAGAGACAATATGAATCCCTTCTACTGCAACATGAAAGCGTGACTGAGATATATTATCATCTAGATACCTATTTTTATACCGAATATGATCATGATGCCTTGCCAACAAACTGTTGACCGTTTCTCTCTTGCAGGAGACTGTTTGATAAACTATAGTGGCATAATGATGGCAGGAGATGGACATTATCATGACATACTTGTCGACAATAAATGACATCCTCGCTATACTGAACATATGTGACCAATATACAAGTATCATTTCATATTCGTTATCTCCTGTATTAGAAATCCTGTGCCGTCCCTAACAGATTTTTCAATTCAGTTCTTATCAATGAGGTCATGCCGGTCTCGGGACAGAATCCGTAATAGACAGAAGCCCTAATAGGGCCGCGTATTCGCCAATTTGTAGTGTCGTAGTTTTTATACTTCATCTTTTCTACGCCGTAATAATCCGATCGATACGGCACGGCGAGCAGATGTTCGCTAGGCCGGCTCTCTGGAGATTTCCCCTTACTACACCTCGCCGAGAATACCAACAGCTACCGTTGTATTCCCAGGTGTCGCTTGTCGTTGCCGTATGTTGTATGTCTTCTCGATCAATTCCAAGATTTCTGAATTTCAGACATGGTGTTCATGACTATCCATGACAGCCTTGAACCATGTCGGTTTTGCCGAACCTCTGATTTTGCCTGGAAAGGGTGACCACAGGACTGTTTGGTGCAACTTAAGCATTGTTTGACACCGACTGGAGTGGGAATTTCCTGCTGGGTTTGTTTCTATACGCTGTGTGGTGGATTTTCGCCGGTGGTCTTGAGATTACATTCTTCGCTCATGTATCAACAAGGAAACCTGTTGCGCATCTCACACGGTGTTATCATTAACTCAAGGCAAAGTCTCGCCGATAAATACTACCACGTAACATACAGGGCTCTTACTGAGATTCAGTGCGATATTAACCACGTTTAAACTGAGGTCGATAATATTAGCCAGAGCTCAGAGCGGATTGTTCAACCATTGTTACACGACAACGTGTAGGGAGATTTCAATACGTCCTTTCCAGTACTGTCAGGTAAGTGCATTTATTAATTAAATCCTCTTTGTCAATATCTCTATTTATATCATCGCTCGAATCATCACCTCTTAACGAAACAATTCAAGTTGAGCAATTATTTTACATTCGAATCTATTGCAACCGATTGAATGCTTCCAACATTGTTATATTTTATCATTTACACTTAAGGTTACTGTATCGGGTCCCAGTTGCGTACGTGTACATATCACAATTTTGCTTAATTACGGGGCAGTGCTTGTTTGTATCCATGCAAACTTTCATTTTCTGAAAGCTCTTGATTCAAGGAATTTAGAAAATAAATAACTTTCTCGAATTTATTACAAAAATCGATTTATTTAAAGATAAATGTTGTCATTAAGAAAAGAATAGTCCTGAAAATCACACGCTAATAACTATCTCATTTTTCATCAAAGAAACTTGCTTTTTCGGAATAATGAACTTTACCATTTGAATAAAAATATTTTGCCTCAGTTTATTTAGTTAGGACCTAGAAGTTATTTTATTGTCGTGCAAAGTTGAAAGATTGAAAAAATCTACAAAAACTCGACCCCTCTCCACTAAATCATAAATAATTCATGAACAGGGCCGAATTTATCGAATTTGAGGCAATCTTTTGAAAATCTACATTATTGGAATATTATGTCCAAAGTTCATGTTTGTACATCATATAACAAGAGAGAAATTAGAACGGGGAAAAAGCACTTTTTGGCGAAAAACTTAACGAAGAAAATGACCAAAAAACAATCAGCACTGTGTTCGACCGCTTGAGCCACTCTAATCCCCTGTCATGTTTTTTACCACAATGCACTAATTTTCATAAATCCTTATTCTCCCAACTTGTAGATTTGACTGTGTACTCTGGTATAAGACCAAAAAAAAACAAAAATCGAGATTTTGAAGCTTCGACCCGATACAGTAACCTGAACACAATTAATTTCCCTCAGGTGTTTGAACAGAGTTATTACATCATTTGTTTGAGCCGGTTCTTGGGACCATGTAGACATTCCAAGCTACACATTAACAACTACAGTGTAAGTGTGGCTAAGATACAGACCATCACTAGAATTGTTCTTGATTTTTGGACTGTATTTGGGTAGAATGGAGACAGAATATTCACCTGTGAAATTTTTTATCACCGCTCCGAGGCTTTGATATTTGTATTTAGTATATCTCAAATCGATGCTAGTGTGATCAAGTCTTCGAAGATGTCGACATGAAAATCCACAAAAATCCTGGTCTAGATACAAAACACCATAGCATCCGGGTTCTTTGAGATATTTCAGCTTATAATCAGTCTGTTGGGTCACGTGGTCTCTTGTCAGACTAAGCTGAGCCGTTTTGCCTTCTCTCCACTACCAGCTGCATATATTACGTACTCATCTTCACAGTTGGACTAGAAACAATATTACCAAACGCTCTGTTACACTTTAGTCTTCCGACATAATCCTTCCGTTATTATTATAATAACACTATTGTTGTCAATTATAGCTTATGCCCCGCTGGGCATATTGTTTCATATGTCTTGCTTGCGTTGCTGAAAAACAATACGATAATGATGTGGGCAAGGCGAATTCGTATTTTTTGACCATTTGCGTAGACTTCGCCATCCATATGATGGCTTGCGAATCATGTGTCGCCATGATTGCGGAGCGATATCCGATACTTTACCGTATACTGTTCGGCCTTCATCCGGCGGAGAACAGACTCTAGAATCCAATAAATTATAGGTTTTTCATACTACTTCTGAAACATATATTGTCTGAGCTCACAAAAGATACAGATATGAATAAATTCTGTATCATCCAAGAGGTGTTTTATATCTGTAATTTTGAACAAGTAGGACGGCACATGACTCGAAAATGGCGGGTTACGTTGAGGTTACGTTGGTAGAGCTTAGCTGACGACATCAAGTGGTGTTTATTTCGAGGAACTCCCACATATAGTTGCTGAAAGTAGACTGAAAACGGATACACACGATCCCAGGGTCCGTTTTACCGCGTGTAGATGACCCAGATGGTTACAGGTTGGTTTTTGACTTCAAGTTCTAAACGATAAAGATTGTACACACGTGTTTACGGAACAGAATCACTCTTCGCGATACATTTTCTTTATATTTTCCCATATATGAATCTACCAACGTACAAAAATATTGATATTACGGCTCGGGTTATCCTCCACATAAAACTAGAGACTATATAATAACGTCCTCACGTATCGTCTGTGAATCAGTAGAAATGCGTATTAAATGATGCTTCAATCGCCCACTCAATTGAAAAAAAAACGGATTGCAAGAAGGAATGAACAGAACGAATGTTCTATGGAAACTATATCTCACGACATTGTAAAGGACTGTCATTACCACTGGAGCGAACGATTTTTTGTTTCTTTCAAGTTACATGCCGGTTAATCGTTGCATTAAAATGACTCGTTTCCCAGCTTCCCATGACGCAGGATACCGTGACGCGCGATGAGAAACGGTATATGCCGATGATTGTGCTCAACGATGGTATCAAAATTCTGTACCGTTTACCGCAGGTATTTTCTGTATCATCCACCTCAATGGGGCGTAATAATACCCACGCTACCAGTCTTATTTTCTGACGGAACTGCAGGATAAAATATTAAAAGCGATATTTGTCGGCGTTCCGATCACTTTTCAATTCTCTGAAAATATTTCGGTTGCCTATAGCGATAAAAGTATCTTCTAGATGTCATTTTCTCAGTTCATGTGAGTAAGCATACGAAAAGTAGTTGCCGTTCACTGTCAGAATTTTTGGGTATAGACGTGAAGTACCCAAAATAGTTGGGTGAAGACGACCTAGAATGTTTTTGTGAAAATAGAATTTGACCCAAATTTTTCGGGTCTGTCAAGTCCATGCCCGAAAATATCTTGTCAATTTGATCCTTATGACAGTGTTCTGCATAACTGAGAGGGTTGTTCGGGGATTTAAGTGAGTGAGTGAGTGAAGAGACTTTAACGTCGTTTTCAATATTTTTCCGATCATATCACGACGGTTTCTGTATGTGACAAGACCCGAGAATGTTCTCAGTTGGTATTATACTTTTCACTTGTGAGCCCATCCAGTACAGCCCTTGTTCATTCATTCATGTTTTTACCGAGCTCAACATTGCTTAACTTCGGCGATCTGACGAGAACCGGTGTGTCCAACTTGATATTTATTTTCAGGTTTTTTTTATTGATATTTATCTAATTCGATTCAGCAAATACAGAGTAAATTAATATTGAATAAGCTAGTTGTGAAATATATTCATTTATCATATACCTATGCGTGCTAGGATAGTGATACACACTCGCGTTTTCTGTTTCCGTATCACCCTAGTCGCTATCTGTATCGCCCTCCTCGGTAACCGGAACTATTTTCGCTGGTGACCTTGGCAACCTATCGGAGAAAGCCCGTGAAGCCCGTTCTGTTCTAATAATAGAACTGAAAACTTTACACATGCTGATCCGTTCTGAAGGGTATTTCCAGATCAATACAAATAGATTTACACTTGCGATAATATATGCATATATACTAAACCTATTCTGAGTCTGATTTTGGCCTTCCTGACCGTCAATCTGAGCCTTGTTAACTTACGGTGGGCCGTATCCGCCGTACCTCACTGATTACTGTGCGACGAAATCATTGAAAAGTTCATCATATAGTGAGCAACAACTTGCGAGAACTAATTTGAATAGTAACGCTGAATGATGTAAAAATTTCAACAAAAAGAATCTAGTCGATTATGATAACATCCGTTTTATTCCAAGACTCAAAATCAAACATAGGCCTGTTACCCGATATTTGAAATTATTTCTTGATGGCGAATACAAATGAACGAAAGACAAACTCTGTGGCTCTACCGCGTGACCACGTTTTCAGTGACAAGAACTGAACGAAAGCACGAACACATGGCTACTCTGGCTCGTAATGTTGTTTAGTCTATATGTTGTAAGTCTCTTAACGTTGAAAATAAACACGCCGATATTCCTCCCCCTCCCCCCCGGTTCGTCTTCGGTGAAGTGATAACCGATGCAGCAAATCTCCATTTTCAGGCCGCCTTGATGGGGACTGCACGCTCCCCGTCTGGCCATGGATTATCGGTGCAATTGCCCCTGCAAGCTCTGCTTGACTACTGCTTTATAGAAAACATCTGAATTCCAGGGACAGACAGTTGATCCACAGTTATAAAATAGACAGCAATTCAATCACGTGTTTTCTTATTCAAATCAAAAGTCATTTGAAAAATTATGTTTGATTCGATAAATCCAAGAGAAACTGTAAAATCCAATCATGAGCGAATACTGGTAGGCCTAGTATTTTTTATTTATTTTTTTGATCCGATTTAGATGTAATACGGTCGTATGAACATTATGCAGCTGGCAGCGTGAACACGGCACAGTAAGTTTTCTGGGGAAACCGTAAATCCCACCCATTTCGTTTCTCCACAAAGTTTCGTCTCGCCAAACCACTGATGAACTTTCCTTGCCGTGAATTTCAACAACTGCCTCTTAGCCATCGGGCATGCGTTGATATATACACGTACCTTTAACACTGACCAACTGACTGTAAAATGTAATTCCTGAATCAAGAATCGTCTGTGACACTGTCGGAACCGCGTTGTTTGTTTGAATCATTGTTTGAATTTCTCAGTTGGAGAATTTCCGTACGCCTGCATCGATCCATCGTGTTTCGCAGTTCGAATGACAGTTTGTTGAACAACACATCGTTTCAAGTTCACCATTTCTGCATTCCTCGATGTAAAATTTTACGGGAGGTATTCCAACCTGACTCTGTCTTTCTTCTCTCCTTCTCTATCCTGACCTAGTTTTTTTCCATCGCGCGAGTTTATTTTTGACCCAGTGCCGCGTGCGCGGATTTATTCAATTAGGTCAAATTGGCCTTACCACGTCACGTACACAATCAATGCGCGTCATAACACATAGTTCGGAATTCAAACGCCCTATTAGGTGAATAAAAACATCCTAAGAGTTCGGTATATGATAAATATATCATCATGACACTGTGTTGTTCCCACACTTTGTATCAGCTCTCGTTCTCGGAGTCTGATCGCCGGATCGACCTCGACCTGCGATCTCGGTCGATACGGCGATCAGACTCCGAGAACTCGAGCTGATACAAAGTGTGGGAACAACACAGTGTCATGATAATATATATATACCGAATGTCATATTTGAATAAAATGGGACTTTATAATCATGTGAATGAGAACCGTACGGTGAAATAAGCATATCGTGTTCAACACTGCGCGGACCGTTGTTGATTTCAAAACGCCGTGTCAAGATCAACTGTTCGACCTCGGCTTGTTTGTCGACTCAATCGCATAATTTGGAAGAGTAACGTTATCGGTGATCTTACGTACCTTTTCAAAAGATGTCAAATTTATTTCATTCAATTATCAAATCACATTCACCAATTTCTATCACCAACGGGCCGACGTATAGACGGCCGACACATCAATCTTCGTTTCGGGGAGTATGTTGGCGCGCGCGATATGGGAGGCAACTCTAGCTTGGTCCGACAGATGTCGCCGTGGAATAAATGTCATGTCCAACGCTCTGCCGTGGTACATGACATTTATTCAACGGTAAGGCAAGATATGACTGCATAATCACTGAACATCACGATTTGTAGAATGACACGTGACAGGCTGTCAACCAATGAAAACATTACGAATTTACATGAGGTATAATAATGTTTCTTATTGCGTCAACTTCCGTCTTGATTCTGTTTCGCTTGATGTCATTTTCCCGGAACTCGTGATGAAATTGCAGAGCACTACGCCCAAAATAAAATACCGGCCATCAATATTCGTCAAATATCCTTTTTCAATTTTTTTGTTTGTTTCAGATTACCTTTATTGACCTGTCAGGACGAAGTGTCATGACCTTTCGACCAAAAGTGTGGCTGCACGTTGGATACAGATCAACGAAACAGAGACGGTTTCGTGAATTATACGGAGATTTGAAATTGATAATAACTGTCGTACAATTGATAATATCAGTCGTACAATTGATAATAACTGTCGTACAATTGATAAAACAGTCGTACAATTGATAATAACAGTCGTACAATTGATAATTACAACACATATAAGGGAAGTGGGAAGAGGTGCCGACATACTGACTGCGTCACATGACTTCACAGAATAGTCTTCTGGTAAACCTATTCTAAAGCACATACCAAGAATCTAACGATTCATGATATGTGTTGTATCTCAGGTACGCTTTTATTGCACCTGTTCATGTGGCAACATGGATGATATGACCACACGGCCCCTAGCACCGGCATAAGCGGTATTAGATACAAATCTAGAGAGCTATGATGGAAATGCTCTGACAACTCGTATACTGGTAATTGGTGAGCTGTTTCGCTGTGACAACTCGTACATTGGAGATTGGTGAGCTGTATCATCGTCAGCTATAAATGACGGCAATTAACACAAAAGACTAGTCTGTAAGGCCCGATGTCGACCCAGCATCAACTTCCCACAAATGCCAACATATATCAAAGACCAAAAGGTCTGTACAGGGGGCGGGGTTAGGGGTTAGGGTTAGGGAATTGATAATAACTTTCGTACAATTGATAATATCTGTCGTACAATTGATAATCACTGTCGTACAATTGATAATAACAGGAGAAAAAACAACTAGCTTTTTTTGTGGACTCGAGACTCGCAATTTTACAATAATAATACCGAGATTAGAAACTGATACAGGCGAAAACATTACGAATTAAACGGAAATTTTAAATGAAGTTAAACATTTTTATTCTGATCTTTATACTGAAGATAAAAATATTGATGACCTGAAGTTGGAAGAACTTAATAACTTGGAAATCCCTAAATTAACAGATTTTGAAAGGTTTGATTACAAACGGGAGCGGGAGCTACTCTAATGAGTATGAAGAGCAACAGGAGTCCTGGGTCCGACGGTTTTTCGTCAGAGTTTTTTTTTTTGAAACATAGGATATTTTGTTACTCGGTCACTAAATTTTAGTTTTAGTTTAGATTAAGAGAGAACTTTCCAATACTCAGAAACGGGGAATAATAACTTGTATACCAAAGGAGGACAAACCTCGTCACTTAATAAAGAACTGGAGACCAGTTTCGTTGCTGAATACTGTGTACAAAATTAGTTCTGGAAGTATAGCTAATAGAATAAAGTCCGTTCTAGATTACTTGCTTAATAATGATCAGACCGGTTTTATCTTTGGAAGCTGTCTCGGAAAAAACACTAGAATGACATATGATATTCTACAGTATACAGAGGAAAGACAAATACCAGGGTTCCTGATGCTTATCGATTTCGAAAAAAAGCTTTTGATTCAATATCATCGAAATTTTTGAATAAAGTATTAAATGTAAATGCATTTAAATTCGGTCAATCTGTGCAAAATTGGATTAATATATTCTGCAGAAATATAACATCGGCGGTAAACTAAGAAGAAAATTGATTTGCTTTTTTAATGTTAGTAGGGGCTGTAATCAAATATGATTTATATTTCTGCTTTTATTGATGCTCCTAAAGCAACTTGGATTAGGAGAATTTTGACCCAAAACTCGAAGTGGAAAACCATGCTTTTTGTAAACATTTCAGAAAAATACTTGATAAATTTCGGAGAAGACTATAAAAGACAAAATATAGACCAATTATATAATGCCTTTTGGAAAGACGAATTTCATTCGTGGATTACACTATCAAATAAAATAACAGTAGATAAATGGGAAGAACATTTAGCAAGCCCTTTGTGGTATAATAAAAATACATTAAAATTAATAATAAACCCTATTTTTACAAAACGTGATACCAAAAATTGTTACGTACGGTACATGATCTTCACGATGCAATGGGTGCGCTGCTATCTCATAGAGGATTTAAGGAAAGTATCAGATTAATATTAACTTCTTACAATTATATAGTGTTATATCAGAAGTTAAGAAATATGGTGATGACGGAAATGGGTAAAGACTTTTATTTTAAAAACACTAATTCCACAGCAAATCAAAATATTTCAAAAAGCAAAAAGGGGTCAAAATATATGTACAAAATTCTAGTGAAAATCAGATAGTACCAAAAGGGCAGCATATATTTGATAACATAAGTACTGAACAATGGAAACAAATTTATAAGGGTAATTTTAAAATGATAAAAATACAAAGTATCAGTGGTTCCAATATAGAATAAATCCGTTTGTACTGGCCACAAACATGTTTTATTTTTAAAATGAAGAAAACTGATTCACCTTTGTGTACGTTTTGTGCAAAAGAGGAGGAAACTTTGACACACTTATTCTGGGAATGTGAACAGGTACAAGAACTATTCTTAAAAATCAAGACGGTATATGATGAAGCAGCTGAAACCACTTTTGCCTCTAATAAACGAATGTTTTCATTTGGGGTTATTTATTCCTTCAAGAAAGGACAAATTAAAAATACTATTTTAATGACCATAAAACATCATATATATTCCACCAGGTGTTCAAAAGGGGTGTTGACAGTTAAGCTTCTAACACTTCAGTCAGATTATATAAAGTTCGATCATTTTTTCTTCTTCCTTTTCCATTCTTTGCCTAGTGTAAAACTATAGAGTGTTTCTGTACAGTTGGCGGTTATATAGATACGATGGGGATATTGAAAGAAATTGAAAAAAAATATCTATATATATACACAGGAATAATGGTTATGCATATAATTATAACTTCATATTTACATATATTTTGTACGGGACACAGGCCCAGATATGGTCAGATTGGGTCATTTGCACTTGCAATTTCGTCTATTATTTTGGGTATTTCTGTGTTTTAAAGCTGGTATTATTCCAGATTTCTTGTGTAGTATTTTTCGTGAACGTTTTTGGCATCTGTGCGGGCTGAAATTTTGAGTTGATTCATCAGATTTTCGCTGTACGCGTGGTTTTTTGTCCTACGATCACCATTTTCCTTGTGTAGATAGATGGCGCTGTATTGAATATAACACTGTCATACGGGGCTTTTGAGTCTTCGCAAGCACTTAATTATTAATATATAGCGCGGGCTATTTGTAAAAATTTTCACAACTGGTTAATCCAGTAAGAGATGAAATTATATAATATTCAGTTGGTTTTTGGCTTGAGCTTCCCTTTGGAATTCCCTTTGGAATCGTTCATAGTTCATTTATCAAAATATAAAATTAAAATAAAAAGTATTGTGCATATGCGAATCCAACCGCTATATGGGATAGTAGAGTATATTATGGGGGTTGACGGCCAATGGAAGCATGGAAGCCGATGACGTCACTTAAATAGGTCGGAGGGTTATAAGTACGAGCCGCGGAGAGTTCGAAGCTATTTTGGTGGAGGGTTATCGGTGCTATCAGGTGACTCGGAGTCGTTGAGAGTACCATCATCCACCCAATTTTACTACATATCTGTAGCTTGCTCGTAGCACAACCCAAATAGCCTCAGCATGATTGTTCAAATGTTCTTACGTATTGTTGAACAATTCTTTTTCTAATATCCACCAACATCTTTTTCTAATATCCACCAACATTCTCTCAATAACACAAAACCAATTAATCTTCGGGTGATCCAAATAATCTGCACTGTATTCGTTGGCCGATCTCCGGTTATTGCGTGTTCAACCTAGCCCCCATGTTTATCCCCCGTACTTCAGCCGTTGACCTCGTTCAGAAATTGGTCATTCCACAAATAGGTCTTTCCTACATAACTTATTACTGAACCACAACTTTCCTGCCGCTAAAGCTAGAGTCCAAACAGAGCCAGTATTAACCGAAAAGTACATACGGAGGCTGACATACATTTCCCTGATCTATTTTTAACGACTTATACTACGCTATATTTTAGGTTACTTACGTTTGATGTTTGGTACAGCCAAATGCATCCCAGTATATGAAAGGAAACGGTAAAACCGCCTCAGAAGTCACATACACATTGCATGGAAAACAATAGACGCGCAAAGTCATATCCCTATCACAGGTCGTCAAACGACACATTCTTTCAATACCAGTAGGTGAAAGAAACATTTTTCCTTTCACTTTGTGTTTAACACAGCTACAGGGGTAAAAGCGTTCGGTGTCCGGTTTTTCACGTATATTATCGTTCTATTAGCGTTTGAACCCCGTTTCAATAGCGTTCTGAACGCGTTTTGTATTCATTTCGTTTGCTTTTCAAAGAACGCGTTTATACCTCGCAAACGCGTTTGATCATCGGTATGTACATTTATCTTTCGTTTCGTTTCGTTTTGGAAACGCGTTTCGGAACGCGTTTTATTGTTGTTGTTGTTGTTAAATGAGCATCACCGTCCACACCACGGTTGCTTCGTCGGGCGAGAATACTATTTGGTCGGGGTTTTTTTATTTGTGCAATGGTTCGGCGACTGAGTGTTGATCAAAAGCTGCATGGAGTCAAGGTCAGCCGAAACGCTTTTTCGGTTCGGTATCACACGCTTGACTAATCATTTCGCTTGGTACGGGAAGATAAAGATTTAAGCTTGCGTTTAAAACGCGTTTTGAAAACGCGTTGTTGTTGTTGTTAAATAAGCATTACCGTCCACACCACGGTTGCTTCGCCGGGCGAGAATACTATTTGGTCTGTTTTTTTCTTTGTACAACGATCCCGCGACTGAGTGTTGATCAAAAGCTGCATGGAGTCAAGGTCAGGCGGAACGCTTCTTCGGCTCGGTATCACATGCCTGACTAATCATTTCGCTTGGTACGGGAAGACATATATTGTTTCGCTTGGTGAACGAAAAGATTAAACGAAACGAATTACCACACACAGAACGTTTTTACCCTTATATATTCAAGGCTATGCCACATATATTTATAACACAGGCATTATAATAGCGGCTGGGGAAAGCCCCGACACGTGGACTTCCTGGCTTGGTTTGCAAAATAAAAACACAAATTTGCACCAGCCGAACGAAAAGAGAAACCCGTTCGAAACGCGTTAATTTATAAAACGCATTCACAAACGCGTTTATAAACGCGTTTCGATCAGAGCAAACGCGTTTGACGAGGGAAACGCGTTTTGTTAAATTAAAAATCAAGCGACATTGAAAGCGTTTCGTTTCCTATAATCGTTTGGTAAGCGTTTGAAACGCGTTTACATTTCGTTCCGTTCGCATTTCGTTAGGTCAAACTAAACGAAAATAACCGGACACCGAACGCTTTTACCCCTGTATGCACAACCCGCAACCTATGGTCCAAACCGATGTTTCCCGCCTAAAAAGTTAACTAATTGATGGTCTATGGGACAGGTCTGTGTCAATAGATGATGTACATTTTTCTGATATCATCTGTTCTGGTATAGCTTCGGAGAGAGAGAAAAAAAAAACAAAAAAAAACAAGTTGACATATAGTTCGAAAGGAAGGCAAGAGAAAGTGTCCCGTTTAGTAATTGCTGGCGAAATGTGAGAAATGGTTTTAATATACATAAAGATAGTGCCATTAGTGATTGCGGTCTTGTTCGATCAACACAGACTAAGTAGGTCATACAGGTATTTTCTCGGATATATGAGAGTGAAACACTGCCCAACAGATATTTTAAGGTTAGAAAAAAAAGAAAAAAAAAGGTGTAGATGAATAAACTAACATTGAATAAAGTAAATGCGATAGGTGTTCAAAATTATATAGATACAGCAGGTTTAAATGAAATACTATATGCTTGGTGATTTAGACATGTTTGACGTATAACATTCATATAAACCATATCATATGAATCTTTCGGTGATGGGAAAAATGGAGGTCAGGGTATGTGATTTTATTGGTGTCTAAATGACATTGATAGAGAGGATTAAATGAATCTTAAGGAAATAGGCAAGAAAGATAAATATACTGGGATATGCAATTAAAACAAATTTGAAGAAAACCGGGTGATTTTAACGCCGTCTATGTATACATGTAGTGCATTGACCTTATTGATTTTAGTGATATACTGGTATACACGTATAAATACTGGTTGAAATTATTATGGCTTGGATGATATGATCTTCTGTGAATAGGTGGCATGAGACTAAATACTGGGATATTTCATCGGGGGAAATAAGGGGATATACTGGTCGAAATTATTAGTGTATATGACAGTATATAGGGTCTTGGGTGAATCGGGCCAACTTGGGAGAATTCAGAAATATCTGATCAAGGAAATGCAAGGGCAGAAAAATTGCTGACACTCGCAAATAAGAAAGAACCCAGACATAGTCCTGATGCTAGTAGTGGTATATAATGGACTCGGTTTGCTAGTCGCTTCTCAACATTTTAATATACTGACGGTATTTAGTCAGATAGAAAGAAATAGACTCTTACACGCCCACATCTTCACCACGTCGCGGTTTATATTTGTGAACCAAAGGCGAACCCTTGATCAATTTGCATAGCAAACCGCGTTCCACCCAGACACTCCAGTTACGTGACATAGAAAAACTGCGCTGGTGGTAAAATACGTTTGGGCTCTACTTTCGCTGCTAAACTATTCGCTGATATCGAATGTAAAATATTTAATCCAAGCACGCATGACAATAAGATATTAATGGATAGACCAGTGAAATTTTATAGAAATCCGTGCGTTTCAAGTCCTTCAGTAGGAAGGTGAGGTCGGATACACCGACCGCCTTTAAAGCTTCCGGGTTTTCTACATTTGCCTGGCTTGTTGGATGTTTGATGGGAGATGAATGAGTTTATTTTCTCTTCAAATAGATTTTGCTTTAATCTATGTTTCCTTATATTATTAATGTTCATGGTTATTGAAAAGGTGCATGTTCTTCTGCGCTGGATATCGCACAAGCTATCTACTATGGTGTTTTCGATCTGTTGTCACGGTCGCCATGGTCGCGGTGCTTAAGTGATCTGATTGGTCAATATGTACACGATGCCGCTGTGTGTCGTTGATCGCGATACATTGCCCAAGCGAACCAGGGATTATATCTATCATAGAAATAGAGATACCCCTGGTTTTAGCGAGGATGACACGCCCAGGAAACGAAGTTGGCGTAGTTGGTAGAATTGGCTGTAATCAAGGCAAGTTTGTTCAGTACCTCTCTACCGCTTATTTCATGGGTAGCTTCTCGTCGATAGCGACTCACCCAGAAATAGCCTTTCTCTTGATGAAGCAATGATGCTGTCAGTGGTATGATCATGCCTTCGCTGTAAGATATTCATTAGTCGAAATCTCTAGTGTTTTGATGACGTCACTTCCGGTTGACGTCCTCTATTCGTGAAAACAAAGAACCCTCGGGGAAATCCCATTCTCCTCAGCGTTACGATATCTCCTATATAAGTTCGAGTATCAATGCGCGAGCTCGAACTTATATAGGAGATATCGTAACGCTCATTCAATACATAAGGCTGCATGGCGCAGGTGCAGGATGCAGGGTGCAGGTGCAGGGTGCAGGTGCAAGGTGCAGGCTGCAGGCTGCGGGCTGCAGGTGGTCGAGTTTAGATGGGTATATGAGAGTGAAATACTGCCCAACAGATATTTCAAGGTTTAAAAAAAAAAAAAAAAAAAAAATGTATTTCATATAAGCTGATGCCCTCATTTTTTTTTGTAAATCAGTGCTATTATGAATAGAACGATTATTTTATAATCATCGTATTGGTTTGTCTCTATTTCATACAATTCCTCCTCCTCTTCCTCCTACTCCTCCTCCTCCTCCTTCTCCTCCTCTTCCTCCCCCTCCTCCTCCTCACCCAAAAAGTTTGACCTTTGACTGACTGTGTAGGATGACGTCAGGGTGATGAGGAGAATGGGATTTCCCCGAGGGTTCTTTGTTTTCACGAATAGAGGACGTCAACCTGAAGTGACGTCATCAAAACACTAGAGATTTCGACTAATGAATATCTTACAGCGAAGGCATGATCATACCACTGACAGCATCATTGCTTCATCAAGAGAAAGGCTATTTCTGGGTGAGTCGTTATCGACGAGAAGCTACCCATGAAATAAGCGGTAGAGAGGTACTGAACAAACTTGCCTTGATTAAAGCCAATTCTACCAACTACGCCAACTTCGTTCCCTGGGCGTGTCATCCTCGCTAAAACCAGGGGTATCTCTATTTCTATGATAGATATAATCCCTGGTTCGCTTGGGCAATGTATCGCGATCAACGACACACAGCGGCATCGTGTACATATTGACCAATCAGATCACTTAAGCACCGCGACCATGGCGACCGTGACAACAGATCGAAAACATCATAGTAGATAGCGTGTGCGATATCCAGCGCAGAAGAACATGCACCTTTTCAATAACCATGAACATTAATAATATAAGGAAACACAGATTAAAGCAAAATCTATTTGAAGAGAAAATAAACTCATTCATCTCCCATCAAACATCCAACAAGCCAGGCAAATGTAGAAAACCCGGAAGCTTTAAAGGCGGTCGGTGTATCCGACCTCACCTTCCCACTGAAGGACTTGACTTGGGTTGAAACGCACGGATTTCTATAAAATTTCACTGGTCTATCCATTAATATTTTATTGTCATGCGTGCTTGGATTAAATATTTTACATTCGATATCAGCGAATAGTTTAGCAGCGAAAGTAGAGCCCAAACGTATTTTACCACCAGCGCAGTTTTTCTAGGTCACGTAACTGGAGTGTCTGGGTGGAACGCGGTTTGCTATGCAAATTGATCAAGGGTTCGCCTTTGGCTCACAAATATAAACCGCGACGTGGTGAAGATGTGGGCGTGTAAGAGTCTATTTCTTTCTATCTGACTAAATACCGTCAGTATGTTAAAATGTTGAGAAGCGACTAGCAAACCGAGTCCATTATATACCACTACTAGCATCAGGACTATGTCTGGGTTCTTTCTTATTTGCGAGTGTCAAAAATTTTCCTGCCCTTGCATTTCCTTGATCAGATATTTCTGAATTCTCCCAAGTTGGCCCGATTTACCCAAGACCCTATATACTGTCATATACACTAATAATTTCGACCAGTATATCCCCTTATTTTCCCCGATGAAATATCCCAGTATTTAGTCTCATGCCACCTATTCACAGATCATATCATCCAAGCCATAATAATTTCAACCAGTATTTATACGTGTATACCAGTATATCACTAAAATCAATAAGGTCAATGCACTACATGTATACATAGACGGCGTTAAAATCACCCGGTTTTCTCCAAATTTGTTTGAATTGCATATCCCAGTATATTTATCTTTCTTGCCTATTTCCTTAAGATTCATTTAATCCTCTCTATCAATGTCATTTAGACACCAATAAAATCACATACCCTGACCTCCATTTTTCCCATCACCGAAAGATTCATATGATATGGTTTATATAAATGTTATGCGTCAAACATGTCTAAATCACCAAGCATATAGTATTTCATTTAAACCTGCTGTATCTATATAATTTTGAACACCTATCGCATTTACTTTATTCAATGCTAGCTTATTCATCTACACCTTTTTTTTCTATTTTTTTTTTTTAACCTTAAAATATCTGTTGGGCAGTGTTTCACTCTCATATATCCGAGAAAATACCTGTATGACCTACTTAGTCTGTGTTGATCGAACAAGACCACAATCACTAATGGCACTATCTTTATGTATATTAAAACCATTTCTCACATTTCGCCAGCAATTACTAAACGGGACACTTTCTCTTGCCTTCCTTTCGAACTATATGTCAACTTGTTTTTTTTGTTTTTTTTCCCCCTCTCTCTCCAAAGCTATACCAGAACAGATGATATCAGAAAAATGTACATCATCTATTGACACAGACCTGTCCCATAGACCATCAATTAGTTAACTTTTTAGGTGGGAAACATCGGTTTGGACCATAGGTTGCGGGTTGTGCATAAAGGGGTAAAAGCGTTCGGTGTCCGGTTATTTTCGTTTAGTTTGACCTAACGAAATGCGAACGGAACGAAATGTAAACGCGTTTCAAACGCTTACCAAACGATTATAGGAAACGAAACGCTTTCAATATCGCTTAATTTTTATTTTATCAAAACGCGTTTCCCTCGTCAAACGCGTTTGCTCTGATCGAAACGCGTTTATAAACGCGTTTGTGAATGCGTTTTATAAATTAACGCGTTTCGAACGGGTTTCTCTTTTCGTTCGACTGGTGCAAATTTGTGTTTTTATTTTGCAAACCAAGCCAGGAAGCCCACGTGTCGGGCTTTCCCCAGCCGCTATTATAATGCCTGTGTTATAAATATATGTGGCATAGCCTTTAATATACAAGGGTAAAAACGTTCTGTGTGTGGTAATTCGTTTGGTTTAATCTTTTCGTTCACCAAGCGAAACAATATATGTCTTCCCGTACCAAGCGAAATGATTAGTCAGGCATGTGATACCGAGCCGAAGAAGCGTTCCGCCTGACCTTGACTCCATGCAGCTTTTGATCAACACTCAGTCGCGGGACCGTTGTACAAAGAAAAAAACAGACCAAATAGTATTCTCGCCCGGCGAAGCAACCGTGGTGTGGACGGTAATGCTTATTTAACAACAACAACGTGAAACGTGTTTATGAACGCGTTTGCGAGGTATAAACGCGTTCTTTGAAAAGCAAACGAAATGAATACAAAACGCGTTCAGAACGCTATTGAAACGGGTTTCAAACGCTAATTGAACGATAATATACGTGAAAAACCGGACACCGAACGCTTTTACCCCTGTAGCTGTGTTAAACACAAAGTGAAAGGAAAAATGTTTCTTTCACCTACTGGTATTGAAAGAATGTGTCGTTTGACGACCTGTGATAGGGATATGACTTTGCGCGTCTATTGTTTTCCATGCAATGTTTATGTGACTTCTGAGGCGGTTTTACCGTTTCCTTTCATATACTGGGATGTATTTGGCTGTACCAAACATCAAACGTAAGTAACCTAAACTATAGCGTAGTATAAGTCGTTAAAAATAGATCAGGGAAATGTATGTCAGCCTCCGTATGTACTTTTCGGTTAATACTGGCTCTGTTTGGACTCTAGCTTTAGCGGCAGGAAAGTTGTGGTTCAGTAATAAGTTATGTAGGAAAGATCTATTTGTGGAATGACCAATTTCTGAACGAGGTCAACGGCTGAAGTACGGGGGATAAACATGGGGGCTAGGTTGAACACGCAATAACCGGAGATCGACCAACGAATACAGTGCAGATTATTTGGATTACCCGAAGATTAATTGGTTTTGTGTTATTGAGAGAATGTTGGTGGATATTAGAAAAAGATGGTGGTGGATATTAGAAAAAGAATTGTTCAAGAATACGTAAGAACATTTGAACAATCATGCTGAGGCTATTTGGGTTGTGCTACGAGCAAGCTTGACTTTCTGTGGAGATGTCAGTAAGTAAATTGTCTTTTCTTAAATAGCATGGATAATGTAAAAGACTTGGATAATTGTCCCTATTGTTAATTGTTACATTTGAGCATTTATCAATAATTCTATAGACATTTTACATCATTTGTTGATTTGTCAAGGTATATATTAATACGATTTTAGATGTTCTAACTTCTACCATAATATGTTCCATATATATGTGCACTGTGAAATGGTGATAAGCCTTATGCCCATGCAGAAAAAGTATGTTTCCATAGAGCAGGTTTATGGTAGAATAGCCACAGGTTAGGCTTTTATATTTCATAGCTTTTACATTCTAATGCATTTGAGCTTGCCAGTGATTTCCATTTCATTTAAATCCCTTTCTATATGTATATCCTACGATAGTAAAGGTATGTCATGGTTCATAATATTAATGTGGGAATGTGTTCAGCTCCCAACTAGAGGTTTATCTAAATAATCTTAGTTTTGAGGAGACTACTTACATGTATGTTATACATGTATAGGATTCTGGCAGGTTGTTTGTACGTCCGACCTGGGTCATATGAGCAGAATCAAAAGTGACCTAATCTGTAAATAATTCTTATATTTTAGTGTATTACATTTTATCATGCATTTCAATTGTATAGAAATGTTAGCATACACCATATTAGATAGTGTATTCCTACTTTAACAGGTAATTACAAACAACATCGTGGAATGGGCCAGGTATCACATGTAATTGTTGGCCATGCGATCTCTTGGGTGTATCAGGTTCGTTGATATGTTCAGGACATTGTAACATTGTACTCCCTTATATGTGTTGCAATTTAAATATGTATACAATTAGAGTTTCCTCGTGTTATGTAATGAACTCCAGGATTGCAGCGAATAACGCTATGATATTAAGGATCAAATAAGGGTGTCCTGATACAGAATACTTTGTGTATTGTTAAGTTTATAGTTTAATGATTTAACTGTGAACATTTGGAGTAGTTTTTACAAGAAATAGCTCGAGACAATTCACATGTAAATTTCAAAGAAGTTTTACATTAAACATACGTTGTTTTGTACATGTATATGCAGGCTAACTTGTATGTTAATAACTCAATGTTGGTAAAGTGTCATATCATTGCAGGCATGGTTCTGTTTTGTACACATGAGGTATAAATAACCTGGATGATGAGCATAGCTATTTCAACAGATTGCTCGAGATGGAGAGCTCAGCGGATGATGATAGACGAGGACGCTTATATATATAGGTTCGGGGGAGAACGTGGCATGATGTCATCGGGTATAAATAACCGGATATATATAGATGTGTAGTAAAATTAGACGGTAGACGAGAGCGCTTATTTATATAAGTTCGGGGGAGAACGTGGCATGATGTCATCGGATATAAATAACTGTATATGTACAGATATGTAGTAAAATTGGGTGGATGATGGTACTCTCAACGACTCCGAGTCACCTGATAGCACCGATAACCCTCCACCAAAATAGCTTCGAACTCTCCGCGGCTCGTACTTATAACCCTCCGACCTATTTAAGTGACGTCATCGGCTTCCATGCTTCCATTGGCCGTCAACCCCCATAATATACTCTACTTGGGATTCAATCAAAAAGATATGTATTTGATATAAATATGAAATCACTGCCGCGAATATTCTTATAATAAATAAAATTAACTTGATGGTGATTTTTTGAACTTATTCACATCTCAATAGTTTAAAAACTGTACCAGAACATGAATGGATACCCTTTCCTAATGTATGTTTTACTATAACAAAATATACATATTTAATTACACTATTTTTCACCTTAATTAACCTAGAAATTCTCGGCTGGAGGGCTAAGCTGTTCTGGGTTATCGCCATGCGCCCATTCACACCTCTATCAAGCCTGTGCCGTAATCATTTTGATAATGCAATCAACGAACACAAATCCACTTATGACATGTACCCGGTATTTACAAAACAAGATATTGTGACTATCATCCTGTATCATTAATACATTGTCGACTCACACGATTATTGAATAAACATGTAATTTTGTCATTTACGCTTCGCCAGAGTAAATCTGAGCGCGAACGTCACAGGAAGCATGGTACACGAATATGAAAAGATATTTCCAGCATACGCCCTACTTCGGTTTGTAGGAGACTATAGATCGTGAATCATATATATTATTCGGTTATCTTACGCATTTATACAGTATAGTATAGTAATATAGGTTTTTCCATCGACAAATCCGCAATCAACATTATATGTAGTTCCCAGTTCGCGGATAGAGCGGCGTACGACGGCACCACGGCCTATGTGTCAAATATCACTCCGCCTCACGATTCTCTCGCGCCTTGAAAAAAACGATTCTCTCGCGATTGAAGATTCGCGATCAAGAACGGATCGCGCATGGGTAAACGATTCAAAAACGATATCGCGAGAGAATGGTTTTTTTCCAGAAAAGGTTCAATCGTTTTTTCTCATTTTTTTTCTCGATATCCTCGCGACTGATTCGCGATTGATCGTTTTTCAATCGAGAAAATTGAAGAAAAATCGCGACTGAAGAAAAAACGATTAATGGAAACGATCCCTAAGGTCCCTAGTCTCAGGGATAACGAAAATATTTAAATCGTCCAGGCCATATACGGTTAACAGAACAGTGAAGTTCTGGCGATAATGAGTATTTCTTTCGACTCCTTTGGCAACTATCTTTCGTGTATACAGTTGACAAGACGTCCGCCTCAGATTCTCACACTACAATTTGACAATCTGAGTTCGACAACACCATCATGAAACCACCAACCATCTGTCAGATTATGTTTGTATAGGGCAGAAACAAAACGTCGACTGAGACGATGTTGGGTTTAGCTAGATTTCTTCACATTTCGCAAGTATTCTGTACCCTCTTTTAACCAGTGTCTGTTCCGTTATTATGTTGTTCAGAACCAAGTTTCGAAGTTGTACTCAACCTTCTATGTTCCCAGACGAATACGACTGACCGTGTATTATGCCAAAGGTTATTTACACTATTATCCTGAAGCAGTTGGGTGCTGCCTTGTGGCCATTTCCAAGAGTGGCGTTTGAGGATAAAGACAACTCAATGTGCACCAAATGGCTACACTGTGGTCACGAACAGGTTTTATTCATTGGCAATGACGTTACCGGGAATTTGCATAGATTAGCGATACCCTCTGAAATGGTAGGCTTTTCAAATTTGAATGAATTTGCAAAGCTCAGGAAAGCAGAACTTCCTTTGGAGATTCACGAACTGTTGGAAAAAATACTCAAGAATCAATCAGATTCGTCAGAACTACATTGCTCTGTCACAGTTCAAATGTTTGGCAATGCACCATGCCATAGTATCTGTATATCTAGTTTGAATCCATTTGGCGGTCTAATGATGACTTTTGAATTAGGTCCATTATGAATGCGAAAATTCTTCTTGGACAAATATTGACCACTACATGTTGGACCTGACCCTTGTATCAAATGCTGTTGTTTTGAATTCTAAATAACTGACTAAGGCTGTCTGGTAATATCAATTCCTCCCATTGAGAAATTATTCTTCCATACTTTACCGACCACTCGTATACTACTTTTTTCAGATAGGAGTGATAGGATAATGCTCCAGCATATCACGGCATCATATTATATCTTTCATCTCAACAGCGCTTTAATTATATGCAATTGGAAACTAAGCATTGGTCTGTCAAAATCCAAATTTGATCGCTCAACTAGCGTAAGAATTTTGGAAGTAGACAGTCATGTTCGGAAAATATGCGTCTGGTTGTTAGCCTATGTTTGTGTGTGCTGTGGTTGTCTTTTTGAATTTGGTGCTAATACTGTTATATGGAATATGAGGTGGGTCTTTGGATTATGGACGACGGCTGAATTATGACGTACCATAGGCTTGTATTTCTCTGTCGTCATACAGTTCGTTTTGGTTTGATATCACGATAGGGAAGGCATATCTACCTTCTAAAAGACCAAATACAACTTAATTCCAAGACAAGGGGTAACGGTAAAAGCCACTAAGTACTGCAGTTCCCCTCGAACAATAGCTGAGGCAGTTACCAATAGTGTAAAATGGGCATTCTAGTATGGATATATATTATGGAAGATGAACCTGTCAACAAGTTGTCTTCCTGGGAATTTTACCGCACGACGTAGGACATTACAGTTTAGTTTTCCTGTTTATGTTTGCTTTTCCCATATGCACCCTGCGTTTACTCTATCGGACGCTCTCGATGTTCAGGCATTAACATAAGATGAATTACTTAATTGGAGTTGATTTGTCATCAAAGCTTCTGGGCTATCGTGTCTAATTCCGTTTAAGCCTGTGCCATGTGGTTGTTTCATACTCGCCACATGAACAACTTTAATAAAAGCGCGGCTTAGATACCA
Source organism: Hanleya hanleyi (assembly GCA_036873755.1). Classification (NCBI taxonomy): domain Eukaryota; kingdom Metazoa; phylum Mollusca; class Polyplacophora; order Lepidopleurida; family Hanleyidae; genus Hanleya; species Hanleya hanleyi. The sequence continues at coordinate 87,769 of JAVTVY010021686.1, forward strand.
ATGCTGTGTCTTAGGATCCTTCGTATTCTAGCCTGGATGTGAGGTACCCTGGGAGTCCAATGGGTTATTTTTGTCGCCAGATCTCGTCAAGTTTCTCCAACACTTTAAATAAAAAAAGCATTGTTTATCTCGAACGGTAATTCACATTTCTTTAAACCCATTGCATACCTCGAACACACCTTCACAAAATTCAGGCGTTGTATCTATCATTTCATAGTTGCATAAATATCCTGACATATCACCAACGATAAAGGCCGTAGCAGAGGGCGAATCTAATTTGATATGAATGTAGTAATACATGGACCTGTAATACCTTTCAGAAGTAATTGTTGTGTATCTGTCTGCAGGAACAGCAGTTGTCGAGTTCTGCTCACGCTTTAGCACAATGAGATTTATTAGGTCTTAATTTGCTTACAGATTTGCTTTGCTTAAGATCTTATTGTATCAACCCGCTATACATATATTCCACAGGAATAACAAAGTCCCTCTTATTCTTAACCTCAAGCAGAACAGGAAACGAACTAAGCCAGATAATGAGAATGTTCAATTCAATGTCGTCCTCTCAGACAACCGTTGATGACAAACGCAGTTACTTAACGATTAAGGAATACGATGGCGATGGATGTGAAGGACTTTGACATTTTCTGGTATTAATTAAAGGCTGGTCAAGAGACACCCACATCGAGATCTTCACGTGTGAGCAAGGTGAGTGTGTATGGCAGATTAACCCCTAATTATAATATTCTGACAAGTCTGGCATAAGAGGTTACCGCCGAAAGCTTAATAAACTTTGGAGGCGTGAAAACTCTAGATTGTATTCTAATATTTGATAATGAGACATCTATAGCGAGACATCATTTACGGCTAAAGATACTCATACAATTTCTCGGCAGGACGTAGGTTCTAACATGTTAATAGAGCCACTTGTATGTTATCGCTTACTTGTTCTAATGATGGCCCATACTATACATGACATTATTCCAAAGACTCAGCTGTTATAACAGGTTCATGTATAGTAGACTAGGTCATAATATATACTTAGCAGATCGCCAAAAACAGTAATGATACTCTCAATATAATTAGTAAAATATGACAGAAATATGAAGAGTGACCATAGGTAGGTTGGTTCGCGAACTCACTATGGAAATGCCAGTAAACGGTCTGATTGACTGCCAATTCAAATTTAATCGATCGATGGATATTTCATAGAAAGATAAATTGAAGATAGTGGATTCCAAATTTGATTCCAAAACGAAACCTATGAAACAGCTGTCACAACCATATTTTGCATATCCGATAGTTCTAAATAATTACAAGTGTGAGAACTCGCAGTCATTATCCCGTCGTCATTCCTGAAGGAATTGCGCTTTCATAATCAAAATACCAAAAAAAGAATATTATTTTCAACTTATTTTCTTGAGTATCGTATCCCAGTCGTGAATATCTCGTATTACATGATGTTCATACTGCCCTTAGATCCAGGTGACACGAAATAAATCACAAGTTACGACATAGCACCAAAGCGGACGAGTACTACGATCGTACTTTGCTATCAGTGGCGGCGTATTCAAATTTTACACACTTTACAGCATGGCGTCACGCGATTTCCTAAAATCCATATTAATTTAAGGTATGATGGCGACTGCGGAATGTCGGCCTGGTTGATGAAAAATAAGGCAGTGTAATACCTTTGTTGCAGGCCTAACTACTCAGATCTATATTCTAGCCTCCACTATTGGATAAATCCCACTTATTCAGGATATATCGTGTTTTGGCGATTGGTGGCGCACGGTAATCATCACTGCAAAGAGAAACAATGAATCTCCCGGCGGAAATCAGTAGATACGCAGACTTTTGATATGCCATGCATGCTTCGTGGACAATGTTTAACTGTGGGTAACCGAGTGACATCTCCCATGCCGAAGACAATGAATTTATTATTGTTTTTACACTATCATAACCCCTATCTGTGTACGCATCGATTTCACAGAATTTGGCATATATCATGAAGGTTTCTTAAAAACGGTTGCATGTACCCTTCTAGCATACAATTTAGATTGATGGTAACGGAATCTTCAGTTAGAGACTGTGTGGATGTTTGTATATAAAATGTATGTCGATTTGACTTTTATTTAGCTCAATTTCATACCACTCACAAGAAGATCAATACATCAGGAAAGCCATTCCTCTGATGACTAGTAAAAACTAACAATAGTAAAATAGACTATCACAAATATAGTGACAATTGTCTGGTCCGATGTATGAATTAAAATTCTTCCGTATACTTCAGGGCCTTGGCCTATTGCCTACTTGACCTGTTTAAGGTTAGAATAGTGCGTCTCCTCTTACCCAGACTAAGCCGGATCGAAACTGACTCAGTTACCGGCATGTTCAATGTCAAACACGGACACAATGAATTTGTTTGACGACAGATGGAATTTCGCAATACTGGTTTCTGAGATGAGCGAAGTAGCTGATATGGCCCGAAGGAAATAATTCGGAATAAAGGAATTTGCCTTTTTGTGATAAACTAGAACTGACTCTGCTCAGTAAACCCGTTTGTGAAATAATGCTTTGTGAAACCATATCTAGGAAATATGCTACTCGTCGAAGATATATAGGCCATATATGCAAATCCTTCTGGAAAACCGCATTAGTATTATCCTCGTAAAGTCGGCAACCAAATCGTAATCGTCTCTCACATGACAGAGTCGGTGTGAGAGTAAGTCCTACTTAGAGACATTATTACATTATTACATAGTCCCAGTGGGAATTCGTGGCATTCCATATCGTACAGTATAATATAATGCGGATTTGTGCTTATTTCCTAGGCACTATTACATTCCGACTGGGTTACGCAAACATTCACATACATCGTAACACATCGATAGAGCAGCTGGAGTAGATCAAGCTAGCACAAACGATTTTTAAAAATTTGAAGAGCAATTTCAGACTACGCTTTACGATGGTGATCTTTTTGCTGAACTGTGAGAATTTTTTCATTATTTCTACTGTGACAGATATCTAAGCTCTCATAAATACGTGGACAAATGTTAAAAGAAATACATCTGCCAAAAGCACACCTAATTTATCAAATCGTTATATTGGCGCCTTGAATATTCCATATTTCAACGAATCTTAAGTCCCCTCAATAAATGAGAAATTTACCATCATATGCCTTACTCACGTCATCTGAACGTCAGAAGAGACGTGTGATACCAACCTATTTAAGTATTTCTTTCTTTCTGGATAATAATACTTCAGAAAGATCTGCATATATACGTACGTTGTGTGTCTTTATCCCATATCTGTCACATTTTGGTGTAACACTATTCATATCCCGTGATTGATTCTGGTAAGACCAAACAGTTATTTTTATAATGTCAGCAAGACAAAATGTTGTGGGCGTTGTGGAGTGCAACAAGTGTCTAATTTCGCTGATAGAGATTCTTGGGTACAATCTAGACTTCATGGTACACATGTTTCTCAGCGAGAACGAGTTCATTCATCGGTCAGGTGTGACCCTTCTCAAAGAACTTAACCCTTCTGATACCCCGGATCGACCATTCGGTATTAAATGTTCTAAGAATCTATCTTGGATCGATCCCGCTGAGTAATTCCCCAATAATTGGTTGAAACTCTCTGACATCTCTGCCTCTGTGAGGCATTATTTCCTAACCGTTTACCGACCCATTGACATACTCATCATAGACAGATGTCAAAACAATTATGCAAGTTTGATAGCACATCAATATATTTCAGTTGGATGATTTTATTGCGATAACAGTTTACAATTAGCCTCTCATTCAGGAGTTCTCCTATACTCTGAGAGCTCGTGTTTAGTCTTGTTTATCCCAAATGTGTAATGCTTATTATAATGAATCGGTGATACTTTCTCAACGAAATGATCATATCGGCTGTCTGAGTTCTCAGATTCCTGGTTTGAAGTAGAAGAATACTGAGAGGCTCCTGTTCACGTACAAATTAGCTAACATTTTGAAGATAAAAATTCCGTGTCACTACATGGTGGGTTTATTACCATGGACCTTAAGGTTCAACGCCTCGCCGATAGAGGGCGTCACGACGTCACAAAGGCCAGGACGTACGTTACGCTGAGCATTGCGGACCGGAGCTGCTCAACTTAAAAATAATCGTTTGTCGTACTATTTTTGCGATTCAATGAGAATAACGCAGTTGGTTTTGTTGAAATTTTGGAATCTCATAGCTCCGTGTTCCTGCTATTCGTATTCAAGGAAGTAAGACACTCTGATGAATTTGAGTGAAAATTTGACTCAAATTAGTAACACTTCTTGACAAAAAATAATGGGAGTGGGGTGGTATAA